>JAOYMZ010056794.1:0-13389 GCA_025802335.1 Pinguicula primuliflora
ACACCTGCCGCGCAGTTGCCAACTGCGCGGCAGGGTATTTACGAAATCTTTGCCCTCTGACAGGGCAAAGAAAAAAATTTTCCATGCTAGATACCAACACAATATCCCAAATTCATCCACACTCTTTTGATGGTTAATTAATCAATATTTTAATAATAAAATATTAATTAATTAAATGTTCATTATTATTTCTAATAATCTTAGATTGTTTGTTGTTTAAAAAAGAATGTTTAGTGTTTAAAATTTATAGCATTTAAATTATTTTTCATTGACGATGTCGCTGAAATATTAATTATTATTTTTAATTGATTCTTTATGTTTTTAATTTTTTGGAGGCGAAACCATCATAATATTAATTATGATTTTTAATTAGATTTAAAAATTCAGTTTAGCGTCTAGGTTTAGTATTTAGGATTTATGAATTCACCGTAATATTGATTACTATTTTTAATAAAATTTAGCATTTATTTTTTATAAAGTTTAGGATTTTTGTTGATTTAATATTGATTTTAATTTAAAAATAATAGTTTTAATTTTTCACTGAATCTGTCAATAATGCGAATACCATTACAGATATGCAACCGACAAATGATCGGTAACCGAAAATACGGTTACCAATTGGTCGGTGCTCGGTTTATCGACTGCAAACTTACAACCCTAAGTGAGCTTGCCTCCAATCTCTCCATCAAAAATTCTAGATATATGAAATTTTGATCATTATTAAAATTGTCACCATCAATAGAAAATTTATATATACTTCGTTTGGATATGAAGATTACTCATCGGAATCTTTAAAATTTTAATTATAAACTACTGGATCCTATTTAAAAAACTTTAAAATCATGGACGATGATGTTGTAGTAACCATACCTACAAATGAGATTTTGGATGTGGATCCAATTCCGATATCAAACGATCATACTAGTTGGAATTAAGTAACTAAGAATGTTATGATTTCTTACCTAATTTAAATATTGAAAAAAAGCTCACCTCCCACCTTGAGATGATTTCGCTTGCTTGTGACAAAAGGTGTAGTTGGTGGTTATTATAAAGGGCCCCACCATTCACATATTTACACCACTGCCCCTCTCAATTGAGAACAACGCCTCTCCACCTTTCCTACATGACGACGTCGTACCTCGTGCAATTGGAACATTCTAGGCCAGGGAATGAATGTCATTTTAATTAACAAACTGTACAAAATTGTTATTGAGGGTCAAATAGGGGTTAATCGTTGAGAGTGATAATTTCACAAAAAGTTTATAGATTAACATCCTTTCAGCGACATGAGCCAGTCATATATGGCTTGTCAAGTGTGGTTTATCTCCCTACCGTGGTTTGTAGGCTATTGTGGTTGAGCATTGAGTTTGCCTAACTCGGTAGGGTTCACTACATTATAATTTTTTTTTGCAGTTACAGAGCAAGGTGGTTGCACGGCTGAGTATTCAGTTACAGCATACCTATGGTGAGAAAGTAGAAGTTGAAGGGGGCAGGAAGGATCCGGGTCCACCCCAGGAGTGGCGGGACGGGGCATCCACCCCAGGAGTGGCGGGACGGGGCATCCACCCCTGGAGTGGCGGGTGGGTCTGGATTGGCCCCGCCCTTGAACTTTAAACCCTAAACACCCCCGGAGTGACGGAAATTTTCAGAAGTCAGACCCTATATACCTGACAAATGGTCTTAAAAACCAAATTCTTTTCTGGCGGCCAGAATTTAAATTGCTCAATAAAGGGATGACGCGCGGGTCGACAGACCGGGTTGTGACCCTGCCCGTCGACCAGATCCATGTAACTAAAATAAAAAGTCTAGCCCTAACTGAAGAAATTCCAGACGAACTGAAGAAGAAAGAATGTTGTATGAATTCATAACGCAACTTAGGCAAATTGAAAACTCAAAATTCAGACGAAATCTTCTTTGAATTCCAAACACAACCCTGATGAATTCCAGAAGCAAAATCGCTACGTGAAGAAATCACTGTATTATGCTAGAAAACTAGACTGAAGTCTTTTACAAATCTGCAGAAATTCATTGATAAACAACAATACAAAACCATAGAAATCGATACATCGCCCCAGCGATACAAATCTGACCAATTAATAGAAGAAAAGAATACATAGAACTCAAGAAATGAATTTCGTCGCCTAGAGAAATGAATTTCGTCATTGAAGCGCAAAGTTTGTCGGAATCTGTCAGAATTAAACTTCTTTGTTGGAGTTGTGAAGAAGGACTCGAAGAATACATGAAACACAAGATATGAATTTCGTCGCTTGAAGAAACAATTTTTTTTGTTTACTATAGCGGGTCGACGAATCGGGTCATAACCCGATCTGTCGACGCGCACGTCATTAAATTAAATCACACTTTAAATCATGGTCGTCGCATTAAAATTCGACGGCCAGAAAAACATTTCGGCTCCTAAGGGCTTTCTCTCCGGTATATTGTGTCCGACTTCTGAAAAATTCGGCATAAACTAGTGCGTGAAGATCATCATCTTACATTAACACACCTCGCTAGCTGCCACCCTCAGATTGCGTATTCTCTACTAGGTAACAACTTCCTTGCGTGTTGTGTTGTGATGTAATCATTCGATCGTAAGTTTTTTTGGGGTAAGTAAGTTTTTTAATTTTGTATTTTTCGGAAAAATTACAATTTACAGCGTATTTCGTGGGTCATTCCCTGCATCTCCATGTCTATGGACCTCACTCCTCCCATTCGTCTAAGTTCCGTTCTAATTCTTCGAGATGAGGCAGATTTGATTTTAATAATTCTGCCCGGGCTTGCTTGTACCGTAAGTTATATGAATTGCTGAATTTTGGATTAGGACATGGAGACTTGTGGGCTTTGAATGTTTTTAGTAGCTAGCCTTTTGGATTCGTTTCGCAATTTGCATAAAGTGATTGATTAAAGATAATTCACTAAATTTTTGGACAGTGATGTTGGAGTCTCCCAATTACAGGATGCTCACCAAATTCCTGAACTAACTTCGGTTCCAGTTTCATCGTTCATCTTTGAGCCACCCTAAATCTTTGGTTTTGTTATCTTCATTTTGGTTGCTCTTGTAATGTGGCTCTGGCCCGTTGTATCCAAAAAAAAGATAATTCACTAAGGAATATCCAAAATATTGAAAAAAAAAGTGGAAAAATTAAAAATTAGAAATTGCTCGCACGAATCCGAAATGAAACTAAATTTTTGGAAGGAAGCAACATGTTTTTTTATAAGTAAAAAGTTTTATTAATTGTATGATATTTACGGTATATGCAGGGATTTTTTTTGGTAATTCACCACATGATACAATTCGTTATCCACTAGATATCGCACGTCTCGCAAGCTCAATTCGGGCGTAAGCTTCTTCTCCAACTTCCCAATTCACTGCAACATCAAGTAGATTTCAAAAGATTCATCCATGTCGTCTCCCATTTCGCAGGCATAAACCAGGCTCGCAACTCCACTCTGAGAATCTGATATGCATCAGAAGTAATTTCTTAGCTCGCAAACACAACCATAATCGGATTTTAACCAAGTCCTTTTGAATTCCTTTTGGTTGCAAGTTATTGCATTTCGACACTTCCAAAGTTCCCACATAACCTGCTGCCAAATTGCATTCCAACAGAATACCTTCCAGGGCAAGGGTCGGCGGGTCATGTGTTGCTGCAAAGATAAGTCAATTAGATTTTGTGCATGTGGAACGATATGCAGTCAATTGTATATGCTAGTCCATAATTGGGATGCAACTGAACACTGCAGGAATATGTGGTCTTCGGTCTCATCAACTATGCCACAGAATGGGTATAATACAGTGGCAATCTGGACTCCGCGCCTTGTCAGGTTCATTCTGGTGGGCAGTCTAGACTGGAGCAACCTCCAAGTAAACGCACATATTTTTGTTCGCAGCATATTGTTCCATGCATGTCCAGAATCCGTATTGACACTAGAGTTCGCCCAATCACTCTGCTTGAGGGCATTATACATGCTGGTGGCTGAATATTCTTACTCTAACTAGCGTGGCGATATGTCTGGCGAAGAGGGAGATGAGGGATTTGAAAATCCTTGGGAGGAAGTCAGCGCTCGTAAGAAACCAGCAATTGGGAAAGGGAAAGCCGGTAAATCTCATGAGAATGTCGAGCCAAAAGCAAGAAAGCTACCGGCTTTTGTAGAGAAAATCAGTTCGAACTCTATATCTCTCTATGTCTCAAATCTGCCGCTGGAGTGGGCGGACAAGGACATCTGGAAGTTCTTTGACACATACGCTCAGGTATGTGATGTCTTCGCGTCTCAGAAAATGCTAATGAATGGCAAACGGTATGGGTTTGTGAGATTTGTGAAAGGAACGAATCCGAAAGAGATTATTGATAAAGTGAACGGTATGAAAATGGGTGAAAACAAGGTGTTCGTTAACCTAGCCCGTTCTACATCTATGGTGGTTACCTCTAAATCGAGGCAAATACTTGTGCCTTATGTCGGAACTGGATTGACGACTGTGGCAAATCAGGAAACTGAGCCGTTGAAGGTGATAAAATTCTTGCCAACTAAGGAAGAATCCTCTTGGTTGGACAACTGCTTGGTGGGACTCCCTTCCCCAATATTGGATCTGGCATCTATAGAGAAGATATTGGTCGAATCGGGATACACTGAGGGAACTCCGGTGCGTTTAGAAAGTGGCGAAGTGCTGCTGAGACTGAAGTCAATTGATGATCAACTAAGGTTGTTGAGTGATACGAATACAGCTGAAAGATTGTGCCTTTTCAACCTGCGCCCGTGGAAATTCATTGATGGAAAACTAGTGCGACCAGCGTGGGTGAAAATCAGAGGGGTGCCGTTGCATTGCTGGTGTACGCGCTTTTTCACTGAAGTATGCACCACTCTGGGAACAGTGATCAAGATAGATGACAGAACTTCCACAAAAGCAGAGATGCAGTTTGGCAGGGTGCTCATAATGACATCCTCAAATATGCTGGTTAACAGTTTACTGAAAGTGGATACTGAGTCGGATTCATTCGCAGTGAAAATCGATGAAGAACTACAAAATGCTAAAGGACTATGGGGCCCTGTCCAAAGGAGAAAGAATATCCCAAATGAGGAATGGCCAATTTTGAGCAAACCGAATTTGACTCCTGCCAAGTCTACTGTAAATGAAAAAGGTATAATGGAACCTCAGCCAAAGGAAGCTCCTCCGCTGCTCAGCCCTCCAGCTCCGTTAGAAGTCCCTGATCTCAAAAAAACAGTGGAAGCCGATGGGGAAACTTCCATTGCAGTCCCTCTGTTAAGCCCTCAACGCCAGCAGAACATCAGCATCTTGCATTATGAAGGAGAGCAAGAACTCCCAGAAGTGCAAATTGAGCAGCTATGTGAAATGGCCAGAAGAAAAATTATTCAAGTTCACCCAGATGATTATGAAACACCTCTGCGTCCGTCTCCCTCAACTGCAAGAAACTCTCCTAGTCCTATAAGGAGAATGGGGGGAGTGGGGCAAACTGAAAATGAAACTGATGTTCGGAACCTGTGTGGAGTACGCACACCTATACTATCTAAGGATATAGATGAAGATCCTTTTGGTATACAGTATTTTTTGGATCTAACTCCTAATACATTGGAGAAAACTAGTGTGGGCTTGCTCAATACAGTCGAGAGATCTGCTGAAAAATTGAAGGAGCAGACCTTGCGTATTCAAGCTTCAAGTCATGATGAGTCCCTATCTTCTCCTACGCCTCCTATGCCACCTACAGAGGCTCAAAAGATATGGAAAGTAGCAAAAAAACTGGGGGTGACCTGGTCTGAATCGTCTGAGTCAGAGGCTATAAGGAGATTGGAAAAATTGGAACACTCTGCTTCTGAGCAATATCAGCAAAAGCTAAAGAAGGGGCCTGCGAAAAAGGTTACTAAGTAAAGTTAAATAAGGATAATGTCATGGAATATCCGAGGTCTGGGAACTGCTGCAAAAAAAAGATCAGTAAAGGATATAGTCACCAAAAATCATGTGGATTTCCTATGCTTGCAAGAAACTAAATATGAGAGCTTCAATAGATCGAGATGCAAAAGAGTTTGGCCAGATGACCGGTTCGAATGGTATCACAGAAATTCTATCGGAAGCTCTGGAGGAATTCTATGTATATGGAAATGTGAAAAATTCACCCTTTTGAATGTTAGTACTGGAGATGGCTACATTGCACTTACAGGTAACAGGGGATTGGAAGTTGTACCAGTGAAAATCATAAATGTGTATGCACCTTCTCAAGTATCTCCTAAACGGGAACTGTGGCACAAAATATCTGGAGAAATAGCAGAAGGGTATGGACGCAATATCTGTGTAGCTGGAGACTTTAATGCAGTGAGAAGTAGGGATGAATGGAAAAGTAACTCCACTCCTGCCAACAGGGAAATGAATGACTTCAACACATTCATCATATCCTCTAAACTGGTGGATCTTCCGTTGCAGAGGCACAAGTTCACTTGCATAAATGGCAGTGGATCAAGTTCTAGTAGATTGGACCGGTTCTTACTGTCTGAAAATTGGTTAGAGAAATGGCCATCTATCTACCAGTCTGCTTTACCCAAAGGATTGTCTGATCATCGTCCTATCCTGATCAAAGATGAAGAGTTAGATTGGGGACCAAAAATCTTCAACACCTTGAACTGTTGGAGCGAGGTGGCTGGTTTTGATCAGTTGGTGCAGAAAGAGTGGGATGCTATCCGTATTACTGGCACCAAAGCCTATATACTTCATCAAAAACTCAAAGTTTTAAAAGCCAAGCTGCGGGATTGGAATAAGGAAGAGTTTGGTCAGGTTGACAAAGAAATTGAAAGGTTGATAAAGCAACCAGAAGCTCTTGATATTGTGGCCGAAGAGAGATCTTTAACTCAAGCTGAATGTTCGGCTAGAGCCCTGACTCGGGAGAATCTGGAAAAATCATTGAGAAGCAAAGACCAGATTTTGTACCACAAATCAAGATCTAAGTGGATAACAGAGAGCGATGGCAACACTAGATACTTCAATGCTAGAGTCAAGGAAAATAGAAGGCAAAATACTATACGGGGCCTTCAAATTGGGAATACGTGGATAGACGAAGTTCAAGATGTAAAGCATGAGATCTTCAGCCACTTTCAGAAGCAGTACGCAGAAGAAAATTGGGTCAGACCTCAGTTGGATATTGAACCAGAATGGAAAGTTAGTGAGGAATAAAACAGCCTATTGCTAAAACCTTTTTCAGAAGAAGAGATAACCGAGGTAGTAAAAAGCTGCTCCCCTTCAAAAAGTCCTGGCCCAGACGGATTCAATTTCTTTTTTTCTGCAGAAATATTGGCATATAGTGAAGGCTGATTTCATAGCTTTTGTGCAAGAATTTCACAGGGATGCTAGAATTCCAAAGTCTATAGCTAGCACGTGGATTACTTTAGCCCCTAAAGTGAACAACCCTCAGAGTCTTGAGCAGTTTTGCCCCATATCTTTGGTTGGCAGTGGATATAAGATCCTAGCAAAGCTGTTATCTCGCAGACTTCGAACGGTGTTGTGCAAAATTATAAGTAGAGAGCAATCGGGCTTTCTGAAAGGGAGACAAATTTTGGATGGAGTATTAGTTGCAAATGAAGTTCTGCACTCATACAAAAGAAGTAAAAATCCTCTCTTGTTATTCAAAGTAGACTTTGCTAAGGCCTTCGCTACTGTGAATTGGGAATTTCTACACGCAATGCTGCAAAAACTTGGCTTTGATGAGAAATGGATCAGGTGGATGAAGGGTTGCGTATCTGCTGCTAGTGCGGCTGTTCTAGTGAATGGAAGTAGCTCAGGAGATTTCAAACTAAATAGAGGGGTGAGACAGGGCTGTCCCTTATCACCACTGCTGTTTTTGGTGGTTGCTGAGGGCCTAGGAATAATGATCAAGCGAGCCAAATCGCTAAACCTTCTGACAGGCGCAAAGATTGGTCGCTAGAGATCTCGCATCTGCAGTATGCAGATGATACTCTGATTTTGGTTGAAGGAAATGAGTCTAACTTGCTCATGATCAAGAGCATCCTTCTGTCCTTTGAATTACTATCAGGTTTGAAGGTTAATTATGTGAAGAGCGTTTTATATGGCCTAAATATGAAGGATGAGCAGCTCAACAGATATGCTGGTATGCTCCATTGTGATACAGGGAAAATTCCTTTCATATATTTGGGATTGCCTATAGGTGATAACCCGGGACGGCAGAAAATGTGGGAAGGACTGCTTCTGACTCTAAAATCCCAGCTGAGCAGATGGGATACAAGATTCCTGAATATGGCAGGACGCTTAACGTTGATTAAGTCATCCCTGCTAAGCAAGCTAATATTCTACCTGTCATTGTTCAAGGCTCCAAAAACAGTGGCAAAGAGTCTACAGAAGATTTTGGGTAACTTCCTTTGGAGCAGCTCAAACTCTAATGCAAGACCAATTCAATGGATTAAATGGAAGATAGTGTGCACAAATGTGGCGCAGGGAGGTCTTGGAGTCCGAGATATCAGTAGAATGAATACTGCACTGTTGGCAAAATGGATATGGCGGCTGAAGTCTGAACCGAATAGTCTGTGGGTCAAAATTATAGAAGCTAAGTACTTGATACCAGATGATCAGTATGCGGACCTAGATCTTATATCCACTCCAGACAACATGTCAAAAATGTGGACAGATATCTGGCATGAAACATCTTCTGCGAGCTGGTTCTGCGAAAATCTGCATCTGAATGTTGGAGCAGGTGATAAAGCCTTATTTTGGCGCACGAATTGGACTGGTGAAGGAGCTCTGGCCACTATATTTGCAGACCTTTATAAGTTGCTAACTGCTAAGGATGTTCGGTTAAGGGAGGTTATTGCAGAGGGTCTGACTGCTCAGTGCTCGCACTTTGGTTTCAGAAGACAACTCTGGGACTGGGAGCTATCTCGGTTTGATATGTTGCTGCGAACTGCACAGAGTTATATTCCAACATCATCTGAACCTGATTTCTAGCTCAGGAAAGCGGGTCATACAGGAGTGTATACAACTTCTTCGGGCTATGAGCTGACAGATGAAGGAGTGACTGCTGATGCAACTATGTTGAGCAAAAAGCTCCAGCGTGCGTGGTGCCCTATTGTGCCTAAACGTATTCAGCTATTCTCCTGGAAGCTCCTGCAGGAAAGAATTCCTACAGTCGATAATGTGTGCAAAAGAGGAGTGCAAATGCCAGATTCCCACAAACGGTGGGTTTGGTGTGGAACATCTGAAGAAACCATTCGGCACTTGTTCTTCGAATGCCAGCAAGCAAAGGAAATCTGGAATCTGACTTATGAATGGCTTGGAATCCCTCCAGTCAATGAACTCTCTCCTTTGGACCACTTTCAGCAGCTTATCTATCAGGTGAAAGGTAAGGCCAATACTAATGTATGGAAGGCAATTTGGATGTCAACGGTATGACACATTTGGATGGATCGAAATCATATAAGGTTCGATGGTGAAGGCTCTGAAAACACTACAGAAAGCATCAAGGTTGAAGTCTGGAGTTGGCTGACTGCTTTTGGGAAAGTTTCTCCAGTGCAGGTGGTGTCTGGTTGGCTTGCTGATCCGAAGACTACTCTGAATATCAGTATGCGGCAACTGACATGATACCATGCTTTGTGGTGTATATTTTGAGTTGCTAGTGAATATGGTCAATTCCATATTGTAAATTGTGCAATTTTTTTGGAGTGAAATAAAGCCATTTACTTACCCAAAAAAAATGTGGCTGTGAGCCAAGTCCATTTGTCAGGTCCCAATGTAGGGGGCGGAACTAAGGTTAGGTCATTTAGGAGGAGAGACAATTGTAAGATTTCAGTGCTATCACAAACCCTTTCCCATATCCAACACCAATACCATGAATGGCCGTCAAAAAAGCCTTGCCACAATTCCATTTTTGTCTCTAGCTGCTAAGTAGAGTGCAAGATATTTTTCTACAAAACTAAGATCTCCTTACCATGTATACTTCGAGAATAAAGTCTCCACTTAGTCATGAAACAAAAGTAAAAAATAAATTCATATCTTGAATTAGGTAAAAAAATTATATTCATGTGCCTAATCCAATGTATAAACATATTAATTAAGAATCCAAAAAACATAAGACTATAATTGTAGTCGTCTAGTCTATATAATAAAATAAGAAAAAATTAGACAAGAAAAGAAAAATATAGAAAAGCATTCCACTGGATAAATACAATGTTATTTTATTTATGGTTAATGTATTACATAATTTTTGTAATGTTATTAATGTTGGTTAATGTTTTTATGTATATGGAATTGGCTTTTTTATGGGGGTGGGTAGTAATTTACAAAATAGATTTGTTTTAGTTTAGAATGCTTAAAGAATAGGTTTATTAATGATTTTTATACTTTTTGTACAAATAAAAACTAATCCGAGGTGGATAATTACCAAATTTAATGATTGTAGTTCGTGATGGATGAAATATAGTTTGAGTCAGATAATGAGAGTCATAAAAAAAATTTGAGTGTGATGGGGATCATGCAACACATGAATATAACGAAGATGAAGTCTAATTTTTGAATACTTATTTTATTTTGTTGAACTAACTTAAAATTATTAGAGTACGGATACTAATTACAGATAGAAAAATATACTAGTATATAATTCTTTTTTAAACTGGCCAAGCACACACATGGACGGATCTATTCTCAAATTTCAACTAAAATTACTATTTTCTTAATTAACATGCATTTTTATATTTATGATATTTTTAAGAAATATAATTTATTAATATTTATAATAAAAAATAAGAATCGACTGCCTAACCCTGAAACCGGCGTGGCTTGGGCGGCGCCCTTCCGCCGTGAAAGGATGTAGCACGGGGCAGCTGCCTAACCCTGAAAGAGAAAAATTGACCAAAACATTACCCGAGAAGTATGCGTCTGTCTGTCCGACTTGTAATTTTTTTTGTGTGTGTGGACAGGCGTCTTGTAATTGACTGAGAATTATTCGGAAGATTGCTACTTGGCGACTATAAGCTGGCCTTGGATTTCTCCACTACAGTGAAACCCGATTACTCGGGCGTGAAGATTCAATCGCTGCTCCTAACACGCAAACAATAGCTACACTTCTATAGTTCCCAACTGTAGAAATCGTTTAGGGGTTTAAGAGTTTGATCGGCATTTCACATTAGTGTGATGATGGAGGAAGAACCAGAGGTGCCGGAACCGGTGAATCGACGTTCGGTTAGTTGATTATATTGCTTTTACTGTTTTCTGAAGTGCTTTTTGAAACCCTAGATTTCATTTATATTGAAGTTTGTTTAGGATTCGTGTGGAAAAGGGCAAGGGTTGAGGTGAAGGCTCCGAAGTTCACGCGCTCAGACAGAATCCAGGAGGAATTAGATGAAGAGATGGAGGAGTCTTCGGACGATTTGCAAGAACCTCACCGAAGGGCTAGGAGACATAAGGCCGCAGATGGCACATCAACTTCGGCTGCCGCGGAGCGGAGAACCAACCTTAGTTTGATTGGTAGGTTATTTGTCGATATCCGAGTCTCTAGGCTTTGATATTATACTACTGAGGTACTTGAATTGAATTGAAGTAGAGGAAAATTCTATTACGATATGCGAGGATTGTCATTGTTTCCCGCACAAGATATCAACTCTTGTTTTAACCTCCACTAGACAGAAATTCACTGATTTCAAATTCTTTTGCATCCTGGGGTTGTATGTGAAAATGGCTTGTCATCTCATATTTGGGGTTTTGGTGGTAGCTGGTCATACAATTCAAGGGTATGATTTCATTGGATTAAAGCCTTCCAAAATGTTGTAGCATTACTACTATTAATCTTATTACAAATGTCATTAACTGTTGACTTATTGCTTGAGGCAAAGGTTTGTATCGTCTTACCTGAAGTGTTGAGTATTTTCATATGATCTGTTGCACCTCCGAAGAGTGCAGGAGTTAGGAAGGCATCTATTCTGGCATTGCAAAATCTGTATGAGATTGATGATAATGTGCCATCTCTAAACTTTTTTCGGAAAGATTTTCGAGAAGAATGGTAGAGCTTGCTGATGACATAGACATTTCTGTTACAGTGTGTGCTATAGGGCTTGTGAAACAGCTATTGAGGTATATGGGAACAGCTTGCAAATTTTGAATTCTGATTAAATCATTCAATAATATATGCATCTGACTTTGAATTAATCTTAATGTGGGTTTTTTCTTCTATATTTCAGGTATAGGCTTGTCCTTGATGAAGATTTGGGTTCTTTATATGATTTATTAATTGACGATCCTCCAGAAGTTAGATGTGCGATTGGAGGACTAGTATATGACCATTTGATTGCTCAAAAATTCAATGATTCCCCACCTCGCTCCATAGGTTTTTTCTATTTTTTATTTGTTCTACTTTCTGCTACGTATGTTTTTCTTGATGTTTTTTGCAATTTTTTATTGAAAAATTTCTTTTTATCTATTTGCGGGCGCAAACACCGAACCTTCTGAAATTCATACCAGTAGAATGTTGAAGATACTAAGGAAAAAAAAAAGATACTAAGGGAATTTTCAGCTGATCCAGCAATGAGTTCATATGTTATTGATGATATCTGGGAATACATGAAGGCCATGAAAGTATGCATTGCAAACAGAAATCTGCTGTTTGGGTTTACTTGTATGATTGGAAATTTTTTGATAGCTGCGTGTGACGGTGCATAAGGAGACTATATCTTATTTAAATGTTCCAGTATCATGTGCATTGGTATTCTTAATGTGAATCTCCCTCCCCAAATTTAATCTGAAGGGAAATGGAAATGAAAAATCTAGAACGTGGTTCTTCAAAAACGCAGAGGCTTTTCCTCTCTAGTCAATGGACAGTTTTAGGTATCTGATTGCTAGAACGGGACAGGACAATTTCTTTGGCAATAAACTTATATTCATTCTTGATAAAATGCTGTTCCCCCTTTTCATATTTCTATTTGTAGGATAAAGCTTGCTCGGAATAACTTCTTGCCCTGCTGTCATGCCTGTTTGTTTTTGTATAATTTATGTATTTGATGATTCCAGGACTGGAAGTGCATTATACGCATGCTACTGGAGAACCCTCAACGCGAGCTTGATGATGTGGATGCCACAAACCTTATTAGCTTTTCTTTGTATCAGTAAGAAAGGCACTGGGTGAAGGAATTGTTCCTGCAACTAATAACAGGAACCTGCATCGAACCAAAGCTCAGAAGGTGATATTTCAGTGCTTTCCTTTTCTTTCTCATGTAATTTTCAGTTAGTATCATTTCTGAGGTCCTTCCTTCTTTGCATTCGAGTTTGGAAATGGATCCTTCGACTATTTGCTAGTTAACAAGGGGTTTTATATTTCCTCTCAAAATGCTAGGGAATGTTTGAAAGCAATAAACGAGACATAACAGTGGCCTTGATGACGACTTATCCTC
>JAOYMZ010056805.1:0-13389 GCA_025802335.1 Pinguicula primuliflora
TTTTTATTTAATAATAATTGTGATATATAATATTATTAAAAATTACAATAACAATATAAAATAATGTCCTTTTATGTCATTTTACGAAAACCAGTCACCTTATCAGGTAAATTTGCGAAACAAGTCTAATCAAATCAGTCACCCTATCAGTCTACCTTATCAGTCACCTCATCAGTCACCTCATCAGTCACCTCATCAGTCATCAGTCACCTTATCAGTCACCAGTCACCTTATTTGTCACCAGTCACCTTATCAGTCATCAGTCACCAGTCACCTTATCAGTCATCAGTCACCTTATCAGTCAGATTTACTAAACACAGCCATAATGTTAAAAATATTGGAGAGTGGGGTGGGTGACATAATAGGCCACCCATCCCGGCCCGCTCCGAGGATTAGGATGGATTCGGGTTTAGATGGTATTTCGAAAAATCTATATATAAAAACAAAAATATTGCACTAGAATATTTTACTCATATAAAAATTTACAACATTTTTGGTAATAAAAAAAGGCTGAATGAACCAAAACGATATACGAAGAACCACAAAAGTGTATTGTTCCGATTTAGACATTGGTTACCGAAATTAAAATATAAAATTTGAATTGAAATCTTCTTGCAGAAAAAACTCTAGAACCGACCTCAGATTTTGGTTTCAATATTTGAAAGTATTCATGAGCTCCAGAATCGTTCAAGATGTAATTTAAACAAGATTAAGGGCAATATGGTCATTAGGCATGTGTCCGAAAATTTATATAATGAAAACAATCCTAACGAATTTGACTCGTAAGCGTATCAATATCAAACGGATAGAAATTCCTGGTATATTTCATGAGTTGTCAGCTGATCAGCTAACGTAATCAAACAGTAAGTTAACAACAGCACATATTTGATTACGTTATTTTAAAACCCCAAATCAAACGATATATACTGTAGTATTCGAAAACTTCGAATTCAGTTAATAATTTTATAGTTATAGTTTTAACCAGTTGTTTGGTCAAAACTTAAGATGAGAGTTTTAGGTTAAGGTTAGGTGATCTCGAGGAAGAACCACCATTATTTATTGATACTAGAGTATGCATTTATGTTTCCACCATTATTTATGGAGATGAGAGCTGAATGCAATAGTTATGGCAAAAACAAATTGTAGTAAAAAAACATTAATTAGAAGCCACATGTGAAGAGAGCTGAGAGATAAGGAAAGGAAAAGAAAATTATAGCAAGAAAAGAATATAGAGAAGCAATAACACATTATTCCAGTTACAACATAAACAAATTGTTTTCATAAGATACAACACAATGTTCTAATTACAGAAAGTAACCAACACAATATCCCATTACAAAAAGAATGATAAGGAATTCTCAAAAGTCATTCTAGAAGTTCATTTTTGATATCTACACATGGTTGGGAGAGGTCGATGACACTCTCTTGAACCTTTCTCTCTTCTTATGCATTTTGTCCCTTTCCTCAGCTACGAACATTCGAAATCGTGTAATTCAGCAAGAAAACAATACAGACCATTGCAAAACATATAACGAACAAACGGGATATCAACCGGAGGGATTGTCCCTTGACCATCACAAAGTATAGATCAACAACTTTAGATACTTCTCATTTTGTAAACATTAACATGAAGCAGAAGATCGGAAAAAAGAAGAGTTATAGAAAACCAAAAACATAAACCAAAATATACCCAACTAAGTGGAAACATTGCAATAAACTGAGAATAAAGTAAAAAAGAACACAAATAGAAATGAAATAGATCAAAAAAGAACATACTCGAGCAGGTAAACAATGAAGAATATATGAGAAAAACGAAGAATTGTTTGCCCCTTGACATGGAGGCGAACTCCTCTTCGGCCTCTCTCAGCTCAATTAAAAGAGTCACTACTTCCGTCATTCGTGGCCTCCCTGTTGGTCAAGGGAATTTGAGTTCTATGAAAGTCATTATAGAGATTGAGAAGGAATTATAGACCGAAGCTGGCAGATGCAGTAAAATGACCAAGATAAATGGAAGTATGCCCCAAAATACACAGAGCATAATCTGATGAATGTGTGACATGCCTAAATATTTGGCTATGCTCCTGTTCAAGCTCATACAAAGAGCAACAAATCAACTAAAGACCAATCTATCAGAGAAACAATTAACTTCAAAGCATCCTAATAAGTATAGAGAAATCAAGGGAAGCCAACTTGAAACATAATAATACTTATTCCTTCGATCTGATCAACATCATTTGCAAATCATTATTGCTTTGGTCATTCAACTAAATCTGCAATTCTGATTTCATGTATGCTATTGTAGGTCTCTGTAAGCTTTGATATGCTTGAGAAATCTTCACCCATAGTGGGACAAACATAATTTTTTTTTTTGGGGGGGTGGGGGGTGGGGGGTAATTAAGGTATTTGTATTCATATGTGTATGTATGTACATATTTACATTATTTGGCCACTTGGCCCAACTCAACTTTATTTATCTACATAGGCACAGCATTGGTTCTCTGGCCCAACTCAACTCAACTTCATGTCCAAGCCCATGCAATCTGATCCTAAGCAACTTATTCTTATGGTTAGTTATGTAATTGAAACCTTGATCACTGCTCCTTGTTGCCTTTCCCCAGAAATCATCTTATCCAACCGGGAGGAGTAATTAAGGTTTTCATTGCATATAATAGATCCGAATAAGGCTCGACTGTGGATCCGAGTTTAACACGTATAGTTGCACTCTTGTGTGATTGGAGATAATATTTTCAAGTAGATTGAAAACGAAGAGACCTTATTACATTCCTCATAAGAGCAACTTGACATAGATATGAATCAATCATATATTATGTGCCACGCGTTTTAGATATGCATTACACCAAATTTAAAGTGTGTAAAAGTGATGAATCATATACCATAATTATGAATTTATGAGTAATTAACGATTTATGGTTGTTTAGTGTTAAAAGTTTAGGGCCCGACTGTGGTATCTGGGTTCGACATGTATAGTCGAGCTCTTGTGTGATTGGAGACAGTATTTGCAGGTAGATTGGAAAAAGAAACTTCATTACATTCCTCGTAAGAGTAACAGATGCTAAGCTTTTTTACAGGATAGTTGGAGCACGAATGTCTCTTTCAGGATAACAACGATTAGTCATGGTCGGGTCGAAAGTTGTGTTTGTTCCGACTATGTTGTATGGAATATTTAAGTTGCAAAAGTATATAACAAAACTCTTGTGGTTGTCGAGTGTTAAAAGTGTAGGGCTCGGCTGCGGTATCCGGGTTTATCACGTATAGTCGTGTTCTTTCCGTCGGACGTGAATCGAACAACAGATGCTATACTTATTACAGGATAGTTGAAGCACAAATATCTTTTCTGGAATAACCACGATTCGTCGAGGTAGGGTCGACTGCTGTGTTTGTTCTGACGATGCTATATGGAATATTTATATAATTATTGTCTTAGGCTTAAAGGGCAAAGGGGACACCCCTTACTCCCTAGCCGTAGGGCCCAAAATCAATATCTGGGTTTACTACGTACATTTACGCTTTACTCGTAGGCCACGTTAAGGGATATTTAAGTATGGTATAACAAAACTCTGATTTTTTTTGTTGGTTTGAAAAACTCTGGTGGTTGTTTAGTGTTAAAAGTTTTGTGCCTGACCGCGTATTCGGGTTGCCACATATAGTCACGCTCTTACCATCAAACGTGACTAGAACAACATATGTTGTGCTTATTATTGGATAGTTGAAGCGCGAATGACTTTTTCGGGATTAACACGATGAGTCTCGATCTTGTCGATAGCTGTGTTTGTACTTTGTATAATAGTTTATGGACCGACTTCCATATTTGGGTTTACTATGCATAGTCGTGATCTTACCATCAGACGTGAATTGAACAACGGATGTTGTGCTAATTACAGGATAGTTGGAGCACGAATGCCTCTTCTGGGATAACCACGATTGGTCGAGGTCGAGTCGATTGTTGTGTTTGTTCCAACTATGCTATACAGGATATTTAGGTATGGTATAACAAAACTCTTATGCTTGTTTAGTGTTAAAAGTTTAGTACCCGACCGTGTATCCGGGTTACCACGCATAGGCGGGTTTGAGGATGGATGAATTCCCGACTGCATCACGTAAATGAATACAATTAAATTCTTCTTTTCAAGTCCCAAATTAAATGTTCAGCATGCAAATAAAATATTGGACAAGGTACGATACGAACTGCAATACCTCACTCCCACCATCCGCTTGTAGTTTCGCTTTCCTTATCAACACGTCCACTGTTTCATGTCTTCGCATAGTGTCTGAGGATACCGCACTTCTGGCAGTGATTCTTGCACTTCATTCTTGCTTTGCCTTCCGATGAAGAATGCGAAGAAATTGATCTTCCTCTCTTCTTGCCAGGAACCTTTGGGGGAGGAAAAAGAGGTGCATTGATGGGAAAGACATGGAGATGTATGTCGTGGCATGCTTCCTCATCATGCACTCTTATGTAGTCCTACACCAACGAGTTAAGACTTTGTGAATTCTTGTCGGATTCATTTGCTGTTGCAAATGCATCTACGTAAGGTGGTTTAGCCGTGAATGTTCATCACGACTTCTGTCTCGTTGGCGTTGAGCTTACGTGCAACCAGTCTGTTAGCTTTGGTCTCACACGTTGCTACATTGAATGCCACAGACTCATGTCTCGACATAATCATGGAGTCAGCCTGCGTTCATTCAGCCATGCCCTTAGGGCGCAAAACAACTTCCAAAATGTGTCTATTTGAATCCTCGTTCTCATGTTGGTTTAAAAATCCCGCAACATCGCCGTCATCACGCAAGAAAATGGTAGACTCTGCTTGGTCGAACTTCCTTTTGGGATTGTACTGCAAAACTAAATCTACTGTATCTCTACTAAGACCATATCTGGTGTAAATGAGATCTAATAAAAATGCGAATAATAATTTTTCCTCGATTTGAATAGCTTTTAAACTACAATCGATGCCTACTTCTCTAAGTTCCGGAAGATCCTTTAGTTCATCAAGATTTATAATCTTATAAAATAAAGTCAGCTTCATCCGCAAATAATAGAAAACAGAGCAACATATATATAATATAAATACATAGAATGAAGTAGTCGGGTTACTCGACCAAGTACGGTAATCACGACTCCAAGGTGTTGGGTGACCGAACGCAGGCCGCTACCTATATTCTTGACCACAAATCGACTGAATCAACTCAGAGAATAAACGTTCGGATAACCAAATTGAGATTCTCACACCAAAATGCATGACTCATATCGCGAACTAAATAATCTTATCCATAAATCAGTTAGAATTCAAAATCAAACGCACCTTCAAAAATGGAACACAGATTAGATCTGCCCTATTCACACTGTGCATGTTGATGCTCTCTGTCTCTCTCGTTCTCTTTGAATGTGTTTCCGGAAAAATTAAGCTTAGAATGGAGAAGAATAGAAGAAAAATGTTGATTTGTATTTTTCGACGATTGAAAAACCGTAACGGTGGTTGGGGTTGACGGGAATGAGTGTAATTACGTTAACTGACAGTTTAGTATCAGCGTTTACTATGGTAAACATAAATATATTCGATTTTTGATTTATTTTTAAAGATGAAGGTTATTTTTGCAATTCTTTTTTTAAAGTTACTTTTCAAAAACAGATTTCTAATAACATTACTTTTGTGACTGACCTTATTCACGGCGTCTATCTCCTCATTTTAGATGGAACTGTTGACTTGCAATAGACAGAATTGTTGACTTGCAAATTTTTTGAACAAAATGAGATGGACAAATAATATAACAATGCATGAATGAGGTAAAATAATATAACACTTGAATCAAGTTGTACGAGTTATAAATGCCTCCAAAGGTCCTTTCCTCAACAATATCCTTGTTTTCCTGTCTCTCACTCTCTATGAAACTACTCCAACTCTACATCTTCTTGTCTCTTATTCTCTATCTTGTGTGCCAATACATTTTTGTATTGCCTCACAAATTGTCTTAAGATTGTCTTTGAATGAACAAAGTCATCAAAATATGCATTGACACCCTCAATTCTCTGTGTAGATGACATCATTGGCTAAAATACGTTCTTAACATAAGCAGACACCCATCTTCCTCTCTCTTTATACAACCCATCTAACCATGTGTTATCATGAAGATTATATTTGCTGATGAACACCACTCAATCTTTTGTAAACTGCTCTATTGTCAACAAATTGTATACAACACTATGCATGCACCCACTAATTGATTCATAAGCCTTATACCCACAAAGCTTTTCAGTAACCTTCTTCATGATATACTAAATGCACCACCGATGCCTTGCCTCCGGATATACAATTTGAATAGCATTTTTCATTGTCATACATTGATCAGTAACAATTGCCTTTGGAGCAGATCCCCACATACATGCCTTTCATGACTTAAACAACCATGAAAATGATTCAATATCTTCATGAGATATCAAACCACATCCTAACAAGATAGATTGACCATAATGATTCACACCTACAAATGGAGCAAACGGTATGTCATGCTTGTTAACTAGGCATGTGGTGTCAAATATAATGACATCATCGAACTCTCTACAGTTGTCCTACTTCTCGCATCCGCCCAGAATACGTTCCATAAACGACCATCGTTGTCGAGATCCATATCATAAAAGAATTCAGAATTATTATTTGTCATCTTCGTGAAGTATGTTTGCATCGCTTGGACATCCCTTTCTACAAGTTGTAATCGGTGTTGCCAATCCAAATGATTTCTTTAACCTTTTTGAGAAACTGGAAGCATGCCAGTATCACCAACATCATTCTGAAGTGAATCATAACTCTTATTAAGTCTAATCCCAACTTTATTATTTAGTTCCAGTCTTCTTTTGACATGGTCATAAATAATTCTATTGCACTTCAAATACTTCACCTTTGTAGTGCTTAGATCATGCTTATGATCTAAGACAACCCTGATAAACCTCCACTTTCCTTCACATGAAAAAACAAAAGAAATATGAGCTGGACAATCAATCTTTGTTTGTAGTCATGGTTTGCTCGGATTACTTGTTTCACACACATTTTTCCACCACGACTACAGGCAAAAGTCATGTAATCCAACTCCCTATTGGTACCTTTTTTTGTGTTCTTTTAATAATAGCATACTCTTCTTGTTTTGCGTCCACCATTCGGTGTTTTAAGTACATCGTCTAAAATTATATCACTTTCTGAATCTTCAGGGGAGAATAATGGGATTCTCATAATAGTCTACATCAGTATTTTGCTCTAGCAATAAAGTGGGTATCAAAACCAAAACAATTCCCATTATAGCCTGAAGAAATATCATACGATGTTATATGATAATCATAACCAATATAAAATTAAACGAGCATACAACATTGTTAATGTCTTGTTAACAGGATCTTTGATAAAATTAAACGAGCAAACCATGTAAATTGAGAACCCATAAGAATCCAATGTTAAATTTGTAGCTAAATTCATATTACTTATTATCAAAACCATAAGATACATTGAACAGTGTGTTTGAGATTCTGATAATCAGAACAATTCAAAGTTAAACAAAATACATTTTATATTGGAAAATTTGTAGCAAAAGTCTTTTTGGCATTTTATCAAACTAATGAGATACATTAGCTTGCTTATTATGTATAATCACAATGATATAAAATGTGAAAGTAAATTTGTATCTCAATTTCACTATGCTTGAAGCAATAATCCATGGAGAAGAAAGAGTCAATGAAACGAACGAGGGTTTCAAGAATTGTGAAGTAAGGGTTTCTGAAGCAAAAAGCTTGTTCGGTTTGTGGAATGAGGTATCTTTTTTTTATGTAGGTAAATGGGAGAAATACTCCCGCTCCTCCTCAGTATCCGATAGTTTTTATACTTCCGACTAATCTAGAGGGCCCAACCCAAATGCTCCTATGGATTAGGCTTGGTTGCTGTGGAGTGAGGTATCTGAATGTGTTCTTTTTTTGCTCAAAAAATTTGCAACTCAACAATTCCATCTAATATGAAGAGACGAAGTTAGTTAACAAAAATGTTGCGCGTACTTAATTTTTTATACAAAATTAAGTACACAGCATAATAAAGTATGTTTTTTAAACAAAACCATGTCGTTTTGTGTAGTTTATTTAATTTTATATAAAAAAAATGACGTAACATTTTTCGTCATTTAAATTAATCCGACATTGTATTTTCACACTACCAAATTCGTTTCCAGCAATTCCGATTTAAATTAGCCCATGTCAATAGAGATGATCAAATCTCGGGTAGGGTCTACTATACTCGACCCTAGGGTCAACCATCAGATCCACGACCCTTACCCAACTAGTCAAAGGGCCAGTTGCTAGACTGTAACCCTAGAGTCGGGTAGGATAGGGTCTGTTGCTAGACCCACGACCCGACCCTCTCCAGCGTCCGAACGGAGCTGGTTAGACTTTTTTAAACCACAATTATTTCTTATAAACTTATATCTATAAACAAATAAAATTAAAATTAATTTTAAATTATAAATATAATATTAAACTATAATAATTTAAATTACAAAAGAGATACGAAATATAATAATTCATAAATATTTTTTAGTTGTCTCGTCATTGAGATGATCTTGAAAACTTAAATATTCAATTGAGGAATTAATTTCAAATAAAGAATGACAATTTTTATTATGAGTAATTGAAAAAAACAATATTTGACCAAAAAAATAAAGATTTGTATATATATATTATATGTATACCAATAAAGAAATGTTCATTATATATATTTGAAATTTAGCTTAAAAATTGAATGTTAGTTAATTTAATTAAATTGGAATTAAGAATTATTTCTCTTCGTTTCAGGCCTTACGTTTTTGAAATAAAGCTCGAAACTCCGATTAGCCGCCGGCCTGTCGGGGATTCTTCTACTTTTCCACTTTTTTTTATCGAGGGCCAATGGATGAAACGGTTTCAACGTTAACAATTGAAGAGAAACTGAGTTGTCAGTGCCTCACTCCTCAGGCTTCGGTTGATCTCCTCGATTCCGTTGATGCTTTTCTCTTCGATTGTGATGGTAATTGCTCATAGACCTGCTTTCGATCTGGATCATTCATTGGATTCGGATTGTTGTAACTTTAGGTTTTGTAACTGGTTGATTTCGTTGAACGTTTTCAATCATTTCCAGGTGTAATATGGAAAGGCGATGCTCTGATTGATGGTGTTTCGGTGACTCTAGATGCGCTTAGAGCTATGGTGATTTTACTAAAATTTTCATTTTTTTCCGGAAAATTTGTTGATAGAGATTATTAGTTAAATTTCTAGGAATGAATTTTCTTTTTTCACCGAGCCACATTGTGTTAGTGCAGGGGAAAAAGCTTGTTTTCGTGACGAATAACTCCACAAAGTCTAGGAGGCAATACGCTATGAAGTTTCAGTCCCTTGGCATTTCTGTCTCTGAGGTTCGAACTTCGAAGTAGTTTCCAATATTTGATAGTTTTAGTTCCATGTCAAACACTTGCATATTGCAGGACGAGATCTTCTCCTCTTCATTTGCTGCTGCCATGTACTTGAAAGTTAACCATTTTCCAAAGGAAAAGAAGGTTTGGTCTGCCTCTCCTGCTCATTTACTTACAACTTCTCTCGTGCTAATCCAATTTGAGGCATGGATTTCTCCAGCATGTGATCCAAAAACTATCCGTTAAGTCTGCAAACATTATATCTGTTAGAACCTGCAACATGGCGTTTAGGTTGTACTGTACTGATAAGAATCGATAGGTTTCTGACAAATATTTATGTTAAATTTCTTTTACTTGTATCTTCTAGACCTGCGATTTGCCAAATCAATTTCTTTTACTCATGTTTATAAGATCAGCCTCTTGAAGTAATACTGTCAGAAAGAAATGCTGTTTGGGACAGGGAGATAATGTTGTATTTTCTTGAAAAACGCGATATGTATGGTTTGGTTATCCTTTGTTCTATGGGCAGATGCGGATCTGATCCAAGTATCGATAATCAGGCAAATTCTGTTGCGTTAATAAACTGCATGTCACATTTTCGACATTAGATTCTGAAGAATTTTGTATGCTTTTCAGATGATCAATTCTTATTGGTATATTACGTTTCACCTTTTATTTAGCTTAACTTCACTGTCCATTAACTTATACCCTGAGTTGTGTAAAGTCCCTTAAAAATCTGTTACTCTTTTGCATGCTTTGGTTCCACAGGTATATGTAATTGGTGAAGAGGGCTTATTGGAAGAACTGGAGCTTGCTGGTTTCAGTGCTCTTGGCGGCACTGTAAGCTTCCATTAAACTCTCTAGATCTTACCATTCCGGAGATCAGTCTAGTATGAAATTTTTTATTCTTGTGTAACGGGTGTGATGGCTCTCAGGCTAACATTACCAATACCCTCCCATTTAACACCACTTCTTTTCCACATCAACATTCTCATCTAATTTATTTCGTTAATAGCACCAGATCCGTCAAACTCATTTACTTCATGTTCGAAAAATGCAGATTGATTACTGCAATTTCTCTCCACTTGTGCACATGAGATAGTAAATTCGAATAATGAACATTTTGTAACTGATTACTTGTGCTTTTTGCAGGAAGATGGAAAGAAAATTGTCCAGTTGAGACCCAACTACCTCTTCGAGCATGATAAGAGTGTAATGCTCAGCATTTTGCCCCCAGAATTTATTGAATCATTATGCTGTTTTTTTCTTTTCTGCCAATGATTTCATCTGCATGCTGTTTCTACACCAGGTGGGAGCTGTGGTGGTCGGACTCGATCAATATATAAACTATTACAAGCTGCAGTAAGCTATATGTTCAGTGCTTTAATTTGCTCGAATTTCATACTTCCATGTAATGCAGAAGACCTATGCATGATTCTCATCATTTATAAGATATGGCACTCTTTGTATACGTGAGAATCCGGGATGCATGTTCATTGCTACAAATCGAGATGCTGTTGGACATCTCACCGATCTCCAAGAATGGCCTGGTAAGTTATTCCTATCCTATATATACCTTCCAACACCACAACCATGAAAACAGCATTGGAATATTATTCGTTCTTCTTCCGAACCAGGCGCTGGATGTATGGTTGCTGCAATATGCGGTTCAACACAGAAAGAGCCTATAGTAGTTGGAAAACCGTCCACCTTTCTGATGGAGTTTTTGTTGCAAAAGTAAACCAAACTAGCAAGTTGCCCTTTTTTCATACAATAAGCAATTCGAACCCTGAACCTCACATATCCACACACTCACACCACTAGTACAATGTGTTCTCGGTAGTTGCCCTTTTAAATAACAGCTCGATCACATATTTGCCCATTTGTTTTGTTGATTTTGTTGAATCTCAACTTGCAGATTCGATATCCCAACCAATAGAATGTGTATGGTGGGTGATCGATTGGACACAGATATACTGTTTGGACAGAGTGCCGGTTGTCGAACTCTTCTTGTTCTTACAGGTTGCTAATGACAAAATTATGATTTGAATCATATTATTTATTTTTATAATAGGCTAACCACACACATACCCGTTCCGCATGAATATAAATATAAACTATATTGTTTGATTGTGTCTCCAGGTGTAACAAATCTATGTGATTTGGATGATCCAACGAACAGCATTCGACCTGAATACTTCACTAACACCATGCAAGATCTCATTCAGCTCCGGAGCAAAACTGTCTAAAACTATTTCCATCAGCAGTTCATTATTTTCAGATCATCCATCCATTTTTGACACTTGGCAAATGAAGGGGTCAATACGCCCGTCAAATGTGATTTTAACTCTATGCTGCAACAGTATCTTTCAAACATTACAGAGAAGAAGTCTTGAATTGAATTGTTGCCATGAGTGGCGGAGCAGGAGCCTATATATGAACCCGCGAGATCAAAATAAGTCGGGGATGAATATATTTTTTTGGCAAAAATGATATAAGTCACCCCGGGGTTCATGGCACCCCACACTCTCTCACATTTCTAAATACGGGGACTCCACACACCAATATATGTGCGTGTGCGCTCCTACATGGTGTGAGTGGGGGGGGTGGGAGTATGAACACACTCGAGGATGGCTTATAGTGTAACTCATTTGTTGGGAACCAGGAAATAAAAGAAGCGGAAAAGCATTCGTCATGTTCAAATATCACGAGGACATATGGGTAGAGTTGACGGATCAGCCCCGGTGCGGTGCCGGAGCGCACCGACGGACCGGTAGTGTTGCAGTGCGGATTTTTCCGCACCGCGGAACCGGCGGTGCACGGCCGATTTTCTTTTTCTTTTAAATTTTTTTTTATGTTTTTCAGACAATGGGAAAGTGCCACGTCACTTCACCATTGACTGTTCATCGTCTTCTCCGTCGGAGCACTGCTGGAGAAGACGTTTTTTTTAACAATTGGATTCCGGAGAAGGCGTCCATTTTACCCGCCGGAAAAGATGTTTTTGCTTGCTCCTTCTTCCACCACCGCCCTCCAAACCCCCGAAATGTTCCCACGCACGATTCGCTCGATTGCAAGATGGGTTTCCGAATTCCCGGTGCACCGCGCGGTGAAAATTTCCGGCAGTGCCAACCGTCCCTAGGCGAAACCTTCATCTCTACATATGGGAGGCCTTGGGCGGCGGAAATCAACCATTTATGAACAATGTCTCTACCAACCATGAAAGAAAATGATTTTGTGGGAATAATGTCCCTAAAATACTAAAATTTATTCATTAAGCTTAACAAAAATGCATTATTGTCTCGAATCATGAAACAACCATAATTATGAGTTTGTACATGAATTATTCGTTCGACACCATAATTGAATACCCATAAAGTGGTAATCTTTTTTTTTTTCAAAATTAAACCTTTGGTTCCCATTTAAATTCATCTGTACTTGGATGTTTTCTTACCGGTTAGGATTGTTCGGGATGGTCGGTATCGGTAAGACCTCAAATCGGTACTGGTACCCAATTTTGATATAGGTACCGGTTACCCTCCCTCCGGTCTGGGAGGCTACCGATACCGGTTTCGATACTATTCCATACTAGACCTGTCAGAATAGAATTTTAAAATAAATTAAACCATATTTTCTAATTGAAAGAAATTAAAAAATATTTAAAATTTTATTTTTTTTACCCATACTCAATACCGGTCTTGGTATTGGTACGGCGTATACAAGGTAGGAAAATTTTTGTCTGTGCCCCTAATTTTCAACTTCGTTGCTAAAATGCC
This sequence comes from Pinguicula primuliflora, assembly GCA_025802335.1. Taxonomy (NCBI): domain Eukaryota; kingdom Viridiplantae; phylum Streptophyta; class Magnoliopsida; order Lamiales; family Lentibulariaceae; genus Pinguicula; species Pinguicula primuliflora. The sequence continues at coordinate 13,206 of JAOYMZ010056805.1, forward strand.
CTGCCGCGCGGGTTAGAACCGCGCGGCAGGGCTTCGCGCGGATGCAAGCCGCACGGACGTTAATCCGCGCGGCTTGCATCCGCGCGGATTAACGTCCGCGCGGATGCAACCCGCGCGAGAGGGCAAGGCACCCCCTATTTATACCCGCCCAACGCTTACATTTACCTACACCTACAAAGCATAT
>JAOYMZ010056816.1:0-13388 GCA_025802335.1 Pinguicula primuliflora
AAATCAATCTTCACTCCTTGATTTACGGTGGATCTCCTTGATTTAGGGAGGTGATATGCTGATCTCCTTGATTTAGGAGAACTGATATGCTTTCCTTAACCGATCCTTCCAATTCACAGGTCATGGGATAATTGGTTTGGTTTGGTTATGTTGTTGTTTGTCTTCATTCATTCTCATGTTTTGTTGATTATCTCATTTCAAATCCGTTCGTTTGAGTTTGTAGAAGAACTTTCAATTCCATTCATTTCAGTTTGCATTTATCTATTTCAACATTTTAAATGATCACTTCGTTTCATCTATCTACATCATCTGTTGCAGCATTTCGCAGAGGACTGTAATTGGTTTCAACACTACTCATAGCAAGTACTTGCGCACAAACCACTCAATATCTGGAACCATGTGCTCAGTTAAAGTGTGAGTTGTTACATTTCATAAACCTGGTAAAAAGTTATTCAATACATTGCTGTTATTTCTTTTTTTGTTAATTTTTTAATACTTTCGTTAGTGTTCATTTGTTTACCAAGTTGCTGATGTGTTTACCAAGTCCCTTGCAATTGGCCCCTTTGCTCACTTACGGTCCAAGCTGGCCTCTGTGATGCTCACCTCGGTTCAGCTTGCGAGGCATATTGACAATACATAATCAGGACTCAAGTAGCACTTGAATGATCTGAGCAGAGCAGCATGTATCAACCTGTTACTGTGCGACAGAGTTGGTCGCAAAAGCGGATTATGTTAAGGGGCATAATGGTCTATACATATTTATAACGCGTTTTGGTTTTGTATATAAGGGACAAAAGCCCCCTTCTAGGTTCTGTACCAAAACATTATCGTCCTCGTTGAGTTTGAATGTGAGAAACGACATTTATTGTTCACCATTTTAGTTTCTTGAACAAACTTCGGGTTACAGCACCGGTTTCTACAAATATCAAATCTGAGTAAGTTTCTTCAACCCCAGACGCGGCCTGCATTTGGCAATCAATGGTCGAACTTTTGGCATGGAAAGCCCAGACCCTTCAGCCATATCCACAAGATCCACCCCAATTCTGCACCATTCAAAGCACTGAATCAGGGATCCAATGGTCAAACCAACCACGTTCAGCGCCAAGTTCTCGCCGGGACATCTCCTCCGGCCGGAACCAAACGGCAGTAGAACGAAATCCTCCTCATCCTCCTCCTGCTGCTGCCCTTCTCCAACTCCATTAACGAATCTCTCCGGCTTGAAACTCATGGGCTCGTCCCAAAACTTGGGATCATTTTGGATCGCCCACATATTCACTAGCAGCATGGTCCCTTTAGGAACTCGATATCCACCGACGAAGCAATCCGCAGATGATTCGTGGGGTACCAGAAAAGGCGCAACAGGGTACATTCTCATCGTCTCCTTTATGATTCCGTGGAGATATGGAAGATTGGGAAGGTCGGAATCTTCGATCAGACGGGAATCTCCGATTACCGTGTTAATTTCTTTCTGGGCTTTGATTAATTTTTGTGGGTTGTTGAGGAGAAGTGACATCGCCCATTCCATCGTTGATGCTGAAGTGTCTGTTCCTGCAGAGATCATACTAAGCATCATGCCCTTGATCATTGTATCTGTATAGGATTCAGGATCAGTTTCCTGGAGAGACAAAAGTATGCTAATCAGAGTTGGGCTCTTCTCATCTTTTCCCCTTCTTCTATGCTCGTCGATCAAATCTTGCATCAATCTGTCTCTTTTCCCCTGCAATACCTTCAGCTTGTGCTCTGTTTTATCAATTCCAATCCACCTCAGAAACGGCAAGGAATCTCCGATGGTGGTAGATCCGCTGATCAGGAAACTCTCATTCACGATTTCCCGGAATCTATTCTTCTCTTCCAACCTCGTGGGTTCATACTGCTTACCACCAATCATCCTCATCATAATACTGAGCATCAGCTCGTAAAACGCTGATTTTAGATCAACTACTCTGTACTCGTCTGTAGTTCCTCCGCCCCCGAGGAGGCCCGTGACGAGCGAACGGACCTCCTCCCGGCGAACGTCGGCGAACGTTTGGATGCGTTGTGTGGATAGTAATTCGGCTGAAGCGATGCGCCTTTGGTTGCGCCAGTCGGCGCCGTAAGGCGCCCAAACTACGGTTGTGTAGTCATAGCCGAAGTGCTTCCCGGCGAGAACCCTCGGACGGTTGGCGAAGATGATGTCGTTCTTCTTGAAGCATTCTGCTGCTGCAGAGGGAGATGTCACGACCAGTACACGGCGAGAACCGAACTGGAGCAGTACGACGGGGCCGTATTTGTTGGAGATGTTTGCCAAGGTTCGATGAAGGGACGGCTTGAGGAGATAGAGATGGCCGATCAACGGCAACGAGAGAGGCGGCGCCGGAGGTAATCTACGTATTTTTCTGTAGTACAAGGGTTCAAAAAACAAGAAGAAGACGCAGAGGAGAAATGCTAACAATTGCAGGCAATCCATCAGTTATGAAAGTTTATAAGGTTGTGAGAGATGATGTGTTACCCCCTGTATCTTGTTTTATATATACTAATAAACTTCCTATCCGACGCTTAGATTCATGGATCATAATTAGAATTCGAATTTTCATATTGTGCCGGTCGGCAAATCTCTTTACTCAAATGCTGTCTAACATTTCTTATGTTTTGAGAATTTCATCTCCATTTATGATCACTTACATCTCATTATTGAGTTGCTGGATTCTTGAGAGTGGCCTGGCCTATTATTTTTTAAAGTTATATTCAACACCAACTCCAAATGACGTGAACTAGTACATGGAGAGCAGCATTCACTATCAAAACCGAACTTCAGAACTCCATCTGATGGACCATAGCATCGCTTGTGAACCTCAAAGCAATGGAGCATAGGTTATGTTATATGTTTACTCTGCTTTGACAGTGAAATAAATAAATTTATGGAGTACTGCAACTGATATAGATTGAAATAAGTATACTTTTAGAGAATCAGAAAACTATACTATCCATTAGAAGTAGGCACTTTGGGTGCTGCAGCATATAACCAACCACATCCTACGTATGTATAATTCTATGTTTATACAAGTCGTCACCATTTGCAAATGGTTGCAGAGTACTAAATGTTGTTCTCATGGTTATCAGATGTGAGCTGGGATAGAAACAGTTCAGCAAGTGCTCTGTCTCTCGGCTGTGGACTGTGAAAAGCATCACTTCCTGCTTAAACATACAGACCTTTTTGTATTTTTTGTTCGATTCCCTGATTATGTATTTGAAGTTTAAAGGACTGATGTGATGAAACAGACCTGTGTGGTATAACTCTGACCATGGCAAGAGATGATGGTTGTCCATTGTCTGGCGCCGCGGATGGTCTTCCATGCTCCCGGACGGACTCTGATGTGTATGATGAATGAGTGTTGCTGATGGAGACACTAAATTATCCATCCGGTGTTGGTGATCACTACTGAAAATAGTTTCATCCATGCAACATATATAAAAGAAAGAGAGAAAAAATGGTATGGTATGGTAGGTACCCGTGTTCGAGAAATCGCTAAGCGGATCTGGCCGGACCCAGGGCAGTCAGGGCGCCCGCCCAAGCCTAGCACCATTTTCGAATAGAGGTAGGTACATAGAATGTGAAGACGAACCTGGTGGGAAGAAGGCCATTTGAATCCAAGAAATTGAGGATTTGTGCTTGTGGATCTCTGTGTGGGAGCCAATCCAATACGTTGCTATGATTCCTTGAGGCCAAAACATTCATATTTGTAGTCTCTGAGGACAAATTCCTCAACTGAAACATCATAAAAAGAAGGAACACATGAAATTTTGGCTGTCAATTATGTGAGTTTTCAAGCTCACAATCTAGTTGATACACTACTACCTGTGAAGTTTGTGAACCAGGGGAGTTATACGGATCCCTCAGAACATGCTGCCAAGAGAAACATATCATCATCCATCCAGAGAAAATCTAAGCAGACATACAAACAGCAACACAGATATTCTACATGGTGTTGAGTTAAACTTGCCTTGCGCAACCTGACACCTTTCAGATTTTCTACAAGAATTTGCTCTCGATATTCGGCCTCGCACAAAGTTGTGATCTCGGAGGCATCCCCTTCATAAATCCTGCGGCCATACACTCAAGCTGTAATATCCAACAAACAGCAAATGAAGTGTACAATACAATGCCAGGAAGTGAATTTGCCTCAGCCTTCTCTCCATGTCTTCGAGTTGGCATTTGCATTTGAGTATCTCTTGTTGGATTTCCTGCATACTTTCATCAGATGACAAACTAAATAAAAGTCCTTTGAGAAAGTACTAGGCCGTGGCTGCTCGCTCAGCGGCCAAAGCGGGAATTCGGGCTAGACAGAGGTTGACATCCTAACGTGTAGGCTGCTTCGCGACCGAACAGAGAATAAAATACAAACAGCATCCTAATATACACCATTGGAATGAAGAATGTACCTCGATGTGAGAGTCCATGGTGATAGCTGGACTGAGTGATCAGATTGCGAGAAGAAAACAGTAGAATCAATTGCAGAACAGAACTCGTGTGAGATGTGTACAATATTGGGACACTGTCAAATTTCTACCTCGTGTCTGCCTGAGAAGTCCGATCAGTATCAGATTTCAATTTCCCAATTGCCCTTTGAAGATACTGCAAAATAACAATGCATTCTTTCTTATCGAGTCCTGGTTACAGAGTTTCACATGCCTGAAACAGACATGTGCTTTACTTTTTACCTCTTGGTTCTGCATCCTTCCTCGTTCATGCTCCGGAAGATTCAGGAATCTTGACATGATGTCTTCAATGCTTCAGCAAGAATCAGAACAAACAAGCATCAAGGCAAAAGAAATCCCATTTCCAGTAGGAAAAACATAAATAAAATCCACCTCCTGTTTCCTGAGAATACGCTGACTCTTCCTGATGGTGAGAACATGATGAGTGCTACATCAACATCACACAGCACAGATAGCTCATAAGCTTTCTTGATGAGGCCGTTTCTTCTCTTTGAGAATGTCACCTGCCTGTTGGTTGTGTTTTCAATCTTCTTGATCTCCAGCTTCACTCGACCCATTATACCCTGTATTTCTCCTCCTAAGTTCTGTTCTCAGTTTCAATCTCCTCTCATCAGAAAGCCAGACAACCCACCACAACAATTCTCTCTTTTGCTACAGAAAACGAGGCCGGAAAATTGGTGATAAAGAGAAGCTTTTTGTACGTGTTAGGCAATCCGCGGGAAGATGACGGGAGAAAGAGAAAAATTATGAATGGCATGGCGGTGTAAATAGGATGATCCATCATGGGACGGGAACAGAGGTTTATCGAACACGTACACACAGATGGGTGAATGGATCTTATAATGACAGACAGATGCAGGAATTGGTTGTTGTTTGGATGATGAGAAACAGGAAATTTATTTCTTTGAATTCAGTGCCGTTAAGACTTGATCGGATTTTTATCATTTTTTTTTGCAGATTTCATGAGAAAAATGCAGGGCAAGACGACGTCGTCAAAGTATGGATGGAGGAGAATATGCGTATGGTGACAACGTGGCTTCCATGCAAAATAGTGGAGATAAGTCAGATAACACGTTGGCTGATTTTTTTTATATCCAGGTAACGTGCAGGAGTTATGATACCTAAATTGTTAGAAATTTATTATTGGTCTGTTAGATTTATACTCAAAATCATTACACTTAAAACTTAAATGAAATGATCTCGGCCGTTGAAGCACATATCCAACGGTCAATAATAGATTTCGACACCATAAGGCAAAATTCGGCACCATAAGGTCTGCACCAGAAAAAAATTGGGTAAGTAAGGAGTTTTATTGATATTTATTTGTGTATATTTATATATTTACATATGTTGTTCATCCTCATATTGTCTACATACAATTCAATGGACTTCTACATCATTGGTCGAAACCGACACAGAGGCCCAATTGTTGTCTGGCCCGGAAAAGAGCCCACATCTTCAATTTCACCCGATCCGTTACTCTATCAGCTTCAATCGGTTTCTGAGTGAATATTGCCTCATTTCTCTCGTGCCAAATCTCCCAACAGGTCGATTGCCAGATGACGGGCCAAATTCGTCGCAAGACTGGAGCGGCTTGCAATTGTTCCGGTAAATCGATTAATTCAGCAAAGCTTGAAACTCGTATCACTGGTAAGTCCACCCAATCTGTTATCCGGGTCCAGATTTGCCGACTTTATGGGCAATTGAGGAATAGGTGTGTAGAAGACTCATGTTCCAGTTGACACAAGAGGCACTGGATTGCGCCATGATTTACTCCTCTCCGGATTAGGTTATCCATTGTAGGCAGCCAATCATGTAGAAGTTTCCAGGAGAAAGTTGAGATTTTAGCAAGTACTAATTTGTGCCAAGCCTTTTTTGCCAACACATTCTGGCCATTTTCATCTCATTCTGCCTTCATTGTTATCGCATAGATCTCTGTTGTTGGATGTTTGAGAGTAGTTGCATTTTTTCACATCCATTCATCTTCTTGATTCAATGGTGCAGGTACATTATCAAGACAAGTTAGTTGCAGTCGTTGGATCTCAAAATCGATGGCTGTGATCTATTACTGAGTATATAAGGCACCTGCTAGGAACACAACTACTGGGGACATGAAGATTACTATTAATTTAAATTTATAATTATTTTTGTACCTGCCCATAAAAATATTTTTATCCATTATTTTTTTATTAATTTTATTTTCTATTTTTTTAATACAAAAATTCAGATTTAATTTTTTATTTGTTTAAAAAAATGCTATTTGTACACTATAATTTGACACGCTTACTAAACACACACATGTGTAAATAAGCCTAATTTTCAAGTACAGAATGTTAAGACCAGATTAATGATGTTAGGTGCAGGATAGTAATCCTGACCATTCAAGTGTTGTTAATCAATGGTCACGATTATCATCCTGAACCTAACATCATTAATATGGTCCTAACATTCTGGACCATAAAATAACTCGTGTAAATAATCTCAACAACAATTATAATTTTGATGTTTATTTATTTTCTTTTAATTATTGTTGTGGGTATTGCCACATATATGTATTTAGTAAGTATGTCAAATAATGATGTACACGTAGCATTACCCTGTTTAATCCCAATCTGAATGGACATGACTATGAGATTTCTTAAATCTGACTTGCGTGGGGTCGGGCCACGCTCCGATAGAAAAATATATAAAAAAATTCCTCCCTCTAACCCCTCACCCCAAAATGGCAATCAGAAAATCGCATGTAAACCACAATTCCCCGCTCGTTCAAAAATTTCAAAGCCTTCCATCAATGGCGACACCGCCGCAAATTTCACACCAATTCCAGGATATATCACACCAGGTTCTTTGGCCTATGGAGGGGCCACATTGATTCTTTCGCCTATGTTCCTGATGGAGTTCAAATCTCCTACTAAGCAGTAATTGACCAGGTTGTAATCTGATATTGTTTTCAGTAATCTCAATCTCGATCTGTTTTTTGTAACACCCGGTCCTTTTGCAAATCTGGTCACTAATTATCCAAAATAGTTGGTCGATTATCAGATATAGCTCTCCATTGTTGTCTTCGATTGCTGGTTACCATTGCCTTTTCCTGATATCCCTCCACCTCTTCTTCCAGCCATATATCAAAACTCTCCCAGAGTTAACTCTTAACATCTTACTTACTACCTCTGCATCTGCATCGTGTGTCCATATCTGTATCCTACCATATAGCATCTCTTTTTTCTCAGATGTTCGCTCATCAATCTGCATCTCCTTTTTCTCAGATGTTCGCTCATCAATCTGCATCAACTCACCAATTTTTCCCACCACTGCCTTAAAGAAACTATCACTCCAACAGTGTAGAGGTGTATCTGAGACACGAATTCAAATAGGTCTTACCAGTTTACCTATTACGATTTTCCAAGGTCTTAAGTTGAATACACGAAGTTGTTGAGTTTTTCCGAGTTAAGTTTGAGGAGAATTTTCCCCCCTTCCATCCTAACAGTCGAGCATCCAGTGTATCCATTCTCCGTTAGTATCCTGTTCAGCGTAGCTAAGTCTAGCATAGGTATTGGGACGCCCACTGGGCATTCATCCAACCACATTGCATCTGCCGGATTCAGCGACAAATCTATTGTATCTATCTCCTCCATGGTTGATTGTGCATCTTGCCTTCTTGTATTGAAGAGTAGTTGGCAGTCTTCGGCCACAAGTTTTAGAGTTAATACCTGCATTTCTAGCCAGGCCAACATGGAGCAGATTTGTACCAACTTTACAGCCCGTCATTGCCTGCATTAACAGCATTGTATCCAAAGATTTATCAAAGCCAATAAACCCATACCTCTTTCCTTGGAGTTCCAGTTTTGTTGGGGCATAAACATCACGTACAGGGCCATAACCATACACTTTGAAAAATGTACACATCTCCGGCTCCGTCCAATCTGCAGGGAAATTAGTTATGAAGAAAGATGTTGTAGTTGATATGATTTTTTCTACGAATATAGGGAGCTTTTTTCTGGGTATAGCTCGAGCTGGTGGTTGTTCTGGTATCGTATCACTTTTCCCATCTCTCTTATTTTTTCAACTTCCCACATGAACCCACTCATTCTCCAGTTTGTCTTCCTCAACGATTGCCTTCCCGTGTTCCTCTCATCCTTTGCAGATTTGGAGTCAGCGACATCATCCATTAGTATCGCGAATCCGTTCAACTCTACAGCCATTAGCTGCTGTTAATTGCACCTTGCGGACACAGAATTGGGCCCAAAATTTCAATACACTGCCACTCAATAGTCAATACAACACAGTCCATGGTTGTGCCAAGAAGCGGCGTTGTAGATTTGGGATCGGAGACAAAGATTTTTCCACCACTTAATGCGCTGGAAGCATACTTATCAATCGCATAACAGAGCTATATTTTGTTGGCTGGCCAGAGTTAGATTACGGTGAGATCGGAAGAGATGCATCGAAATGTGTGCCTGGGAGGTTTTTTGAATTTCAAACTTCTGTTAGAAAATACTCTTATTGTGATACCCCTTCCTGTAACTTGGTAGAAATTATGAAGAACATCTATCTTTTACCAATTGCCATAACTTAAAAGATAAACTTAGCCTAAACCCTGAATGAAAGGCTAAACTCAAAGGCCATATCGGATACCCATTAAAGAGAGTTATAATAGTCGTGTTTCTAAACTCTAAACAAATCCTGCATTAGAATCAGATTTCATCCCTAATGGTAATAGCTAATAACGCACCTTACAGCTTGTCCAAATAAAAAAATGATAGGCCAGGGCTATTATCACTAATACTGCCTCCCTCAGTCTTCTCCTAATCTTTACTACATTCGGAAGTCCAATACGCAAACCACGTTGTTGGCAAAACAAGCGGCAATCTTATCGCCTTCTTTGTTCCAACAAACTTCAAAAATCCCACCATTTCCAGCGTAAGTCTTCACTATCTTGGCTTCCTTCACAGACCATATGTTCAAACATTTATCAAGAGACCCACTAGCCAGATACTCGCCATTCGGACTGAACACAACAGAATAAACAGGGTCCCTGGAATTGAAATCTCGATTAAAAAAGGGAAACGAAATGTATTCATTGCTACATAAGACCGGCCAGGAACAATGAATTTATGCTTCGTAATGAGATCAGGCTGACTTCTATTTGTATTGTAAGATATTAAGAGACTATACTTCAGCATTTGATACGATTGGAAGATCCTATGGAGGACGGAGTTTTCATACCTATGCCCGATTAGATTTTGCAGGAGATGCCCAGCTTCTATGTCCCATAGCTTTATTGTGGAATCAAAGGAGGCACTGTGTACAAAAGAACAATGAGAGAAGCAAACAGTAAGAAATAATGGAAAAATCAATAGATTTTTGTCCAGGCATCGTAAAATGTATATTTATAACTGAAATGACATGAAGCCCAATACTCCATGACTCCTATGACCATATATACTCAAGGATTCAAGGTATTCAAGTTGAGGAAGCTTGAAGTATTGGTCTAAGGAAGATGGAAGATGGAAGATTGAAGGACTAGTCAAAGTCTTCGAAGATTGAAGATTATTCAAAGTATCTAGCCTTAGGTTATTTATTGCTTTTATGATCAATGTATCTTTGTTTCAATATATAAGGTCTCATTGTATCAAACAATCTATCTATAAAATGAAGAGTTGACTTTATCTCTAGTTTGGTCGTATTGTTCTCCCTTTTGAGTTAACAAGTACTGTTCTCTGGGTCTTGTTCTCCCCTGGGTCTTGTTCTCCCCACCCCTGGGTTCAACCATTTCCCAACCCTGGGTTCAACCATTTCCCAACCCTGGGTTCAACCATTTCCTATTGTTCTATTCGGTATCGATCCTGGATTTGTAACAGATTCCTCCTAGAGCAAAACATATGCAGTCCAAAAATAATTTGATTCTTTTATCTAAAATGACAATTTCCACGGATCACCTGAGAAAAGGGGATTCTCCAATTTTTTTTTATGTAACCACTGTTTTTCGTGAAAACGCCAAAATAGTATAACCCAATGGAATGAGCTATTCACACTTCCATTTTTCAATTTGTTGCAGACTTGATGAATACAAAAACTTTTCACTAGTTCGATGACTCGATGCATGCTGCAGAATAATTACCTTGCAAGTATCAGTTTCTGATTAGGATTGTTAGTCCCAGGTCCTGTTGGACTCCATCTAACAGTGTATATCTCCTGAAAAACACAGCCCACGATTCTAGTTTACAGACCCCATCACAGTAAATAAACGCGAAGGAAATAAATTCTTGATCTCGTACTTTGGAGTGTTCCTTAAAATCAAGCAAGCAAGTATCCAGTTTCATAGACCATATCTGCACCATAATATAGGCAGCAAAATTAGATGATGGACAGGACATAAATGGACATAGAAGAGACAAATATGTCATTTATCTCTCAAAAGAACACGAAAATGCCATATGCATTAGGATCCAAACGATGCTTGAGTAGCTCCCCGAGCAAGGAGTTAAGTAATGCATCAGGTTAAATACGTAAAGATCATAGCACCAACAGCAAATAAACTAAAACGATGAAAAAACAAATACTGACCTTTGCAGTAGAATCATCAGAGCAAGAAGCCAGAAGGGATCCTGAAGGGTCCCATTTGATAGCATTAACTTCACCCTGAGAATATGCATTCATATATTAAATTAAGTCAAAATAAGTAGACAAGGCATCGAGATGATCTGCATTTTCATGCCGTCAGACGGCTTCCATGTTTCTTGAGCAGCAGATAATATTCTAATCACTCAATGACATGAACATATAGCTTTATCAGCAAAACCAGATGTGACGACATACACTCATAGAAATCAGCCTTCATACGACACATACAGATATATTTCTCAAGTCAACCCTTAGCTCCCGCGACACTGAAATTGGTCAAATATTACCACCAAAAATGTAAGTAATCCATGGCTCCCAATGTTACACCTCAAACAAACCTGATGCCCTGGAAAAGTTCTGATAGGCCGATTCTCTCCTACTTTGCAAACGTATATCATACTATCAGTGGAACAAGTAGCAAAAGAAACATTGTTTCGCCAATCAACATCTAGAGCAGGAGCTGCAACAAAATACATCAAGAAATAGTTATGAAATGCTAACAACATTGTTATCCCTCGATAGGGGAAGCACGTATCTAAACAATCCCTAATATAAGCACCCGAGTGAAAATCAAACTGCTGTTTGCATTCGCCGGTCTTAACATCCCATACAATTGAAGTTTTATCAACACTTCCACTAAGAAGATAATCCCCTTTCTTGTTCCACTTCAAAGAGAAGATTGGCCCTTTGTGTTTGTTTAACGTACTGATCAGCTCTCCTGGAGGAAAAAAATGTAAATATGCAAATTCACTTGTCACTGCCTTACTCAAAAAAAAAGTTCATAGTTAACATCACAACAATATTAAAACTGAAACAGAAAGATTGCTTCCGTGCACAGGCATGCAATCAATAGACAAGCGAAGAAAAAAGCACACATTGGTTTAAGATGGCAGCACTACAATATTAACTGATCATATGTGCAAATAGTTTTGATCTGTTCTTGTGATATTTGGCGTCCCACAAGTGTTTTGCCATTTTCACTATAACCAAATTTAATTTCATCTACAAAACAGCACAAGCGATTTTCCATTTGTAGTTCTATTAGCCTATTCTTTCCAAACCCATTCAATACTTCTGAAATTCAAGCTATCAGACAAAAAAAACGATCACTCTTTGGTTCTTCTGTGCCAAACCACTTTATCGATTACCAATATGTACGCTAGTCATGAATAAAAGATGCACGATGGCGCATAGGTTATATTGTGATGGCCAAAACATGTAAAAGGACAGTGGGTGAAATTTAAGTTAACCCACAATAAATAATTGCTGCCGAAAATTAAGTTGGCAGCATCCAACGCTTCTTTTCAATTATAAACGCTCAAGACAAAGATGTTATACCGAAACATTTTGAAGTATGTACATAATATGAAATAGGAAAGTGATATTTCTAAACACGCTAGTACTCTTTAAATGCTTAACGCTTTAAAAATGGAACATGCACGCACTGTGCAAAGAGTTTCTTGTCTAACATCAGGAAATATTCCTTAAGTTGCCAGCATACAAAGCTTCTTTCCAAAAGGAATTCATTATAAGCCATTCAGGCAACATATTAAGAAGCTTGTACCGGAACATCTTGAAGTATACAAATAATTTGAATAGGAAACTGGTAGTTCTAAACATGCTAGCACTTTTTAGATGTCTAACGATTTAAAACTGTAGCATCCACTCACTGTGCACACTGCACGTAGATTCTTGTCTTTCATGAAGACAAGTTACAACAATTGCCTAGCATCAGTGCATCATTTGAAGCAAAGAAATGTTTCACTAAAGCAAGCAAAACAGTTTTAATGTAACAATGACTAGGTCGTAAATTTGGCCAAATCAAAACCCTAAGCTTGAGTTAGTAATTTATTGGTATATCATACACTTGAACAATGAAAATATGCACATAACTTTTCCAAAGTAGGAGCAGGAGCTTGAAGCTCAAATCATCAATACGATAATAATTAACCAGATTCAAGAAACTGATGGCCCACTAGATAACTGATCGGACCAACTTCAGTCTACCAATATTTAAGAAGTAATGAACTTCAATACACCAGGAACATATCATACCATCTTTACTCCATATCCTAGCTTGACCATCATAAGAACCAGTCGCAAGTAGTGTTCCCTCAGCCTACATAAAAACCATGTTGTGAAAGGGAAAATTAACTAATACCAGATACATTTCTACAAATTGATGTCCCACCAAACGCAAGTAACTAGACTCACATTCCAATCAAGTGTCGTAACATCCTTGCTTTTCTCATTTGGTTTACCCTTGAAATGCCTTAATACAACACTCA
>JAOYMZ010056827.1:0-13386 GCA_025802335.1 Pinguicula primuliflora
GAATTTGAAGGTTTTTGGTTGCAAAGCATTTGTTCATATCCCGAAGGACGAGAGGTCCAAGTTGGATGCCAAGACACAACACTGCGTGTTCATCGGTTATGGCCAAGATCAATTTGGCTATAGATTTTATGATCTAGTCCAGAAGAAGCTTATAAGAAGCCGTGATGCCATTTTTGTTGAAGATCAAACCATTAATGACATTGTGAAGGCGAAGGAAGATATTCCTAAATCCGATGGTAGCTCAACAAACATGAAGGTAGTCCCTCCAATGACGATGCCAAGACAAATTGGAGATGAAGTTGAAAATCATCAATCAGAGGAGAATTATTCAGATGATTCTAGCGGGACTAATTCTGATAATGATGATGATCATGTTGACGAAGATGGTGATGATGACCAAGATAGCGATGCCAATCCACCACCAGCTCCAATGGGTTCTCCAATTCGGACAAGGTCAGGTAGAATTGTCTAGCGATCTACCAGGTATCATCCACATCAATATATGCTCTTAACTAATAAAGGAGAATCAGAAAGTTATGAAGACGCGATGAATGGTGAAAACAAACAAAGGTGGATTGAAGCTATGGATGAAGAAGTTCTTGAATGAACTTGGCTTCTATCAAGAGAAGTATCAGTTATTCTATGACAGCCAAAGTGCTATTCATCTCTCGAAGAATACATCATTTCATTCCAGATCAAAGCATATTGATATTCGATACCATTGGATCAGAGATGTATTGGAAATGAAGAAATTACAACTCGAGAAGATTCACACTAAAGAAAATGAATTTGATATGTTAACGAAAATACTTTCAAGTAGAGATTTTGAATTTTATCGTATAACAGCCGAGATAATGGAACCCTGCATGTAATCGGGAGGGAGAGAATTATTGTGATAGGTCCCTCTCCACATGGAGGGGACCATGCAACATTTAATGGTGTTTGAAAAACAAAGGGGAAGGAATTCAAATTCAATGTTGGCTGCGAAAGTTGGCTGCAAAAAAGTTTTTCAAGATCTGCTGCTCGATTTGCGGCTTATTTTTATCACTTCCTGATGCCTATAAATAGGAAGCATTCATTCAGTTTTCTATACACGGCACCAACAAAAAATGATTAATTATATATCACACTCCAATTTACACACACTCCACACTCCTATCTCACATGGGTGTAGGGTCCACACACACCACTAGTGCGTGTGGGCCCCACACCATGTGAGAGAGGAGTGTGGAGTGTGATATAGCATTTTTGACAGAAAAGAACACTACCAACGAGAAGAAAGAAAACACAAACATTTTTCTTGTGAGAAAAAGAAAGTTATTTAGGGTGTTTTCTAAATTTGGGGAGTGACAAAAATATTGAAAAAATATTTTTGGGTAGATCTTCGGTGTTGGTTAACCTCTAGAAGTTCTAGAGAATACTCTCTTGTACCTACTATTTAATAGTGGAAGAAATTGTTCGGAGTTTGTCCCGTGGACGTAGCTCAAGATTGAGGGTGAACCATTTTAAATTCTCGTGTCCATTTATTTACTGCATCTGCCTGATTCCTCCATTATTATTATTATTTTATCCGTTGCGCCTAACACATTGGTGCTCTAGGTCACAACCCTAACACAATTGAGTTCATGCGGTTGCATTTCAGGAGCCAGAATTGGGGGATATATATTTTAAAATCTGAGTTCTCAAAACTTGGCTGTTCAACCAATGATTGTGGATTCCTGGCAGGAACTTCCTCCAATTTCTTCCGCATCTGTCCACCTCTACCATCTTTTTTCTCTATCAGTCCGGAGCAGACTTTTTGATAACACTTCTTAAGTTCGCCATCATCGGAGCCATCCTCAAATCTGGTATCTCAGTGTGGTTACTGTTCTTTTCTTTGTTGACTCATTATTCTGCACTTTTTTGCGATCTCTGATTTCGAAATCCCAATCACCGATTCTGTCCCGTGACTGCCTCAGAAACTCAATTGTTAATGAAATGTCGTAGCCCCTAGAAGGCAGAAAGAATTACACTGAAATCCGATTTGGCAGTAACAACGTGATGTTAAAGTTAATTTGTCTGGTACCAATTGCAAATATAGAAAAAAATTAGTATATAATGATATGTAATGCTTACTTTTATTGTCTGGTACCTGGGCTTTTAAGTGTGTAAATCTACATTTTTTATATACTGACCCACGCGCACACACATGCACAGGCCCGAACTCACCGGGTCGGGTTTATTTCAAATTTCAACTTAGTATTGGAGCTTACTATGGTCTAATGACCGAAAAAGATTCATGAGCCCTCTATACACCTATCTACAAAAAAAGGAAAAAAGGGGTAGACCCAATAAGACAAGCTACAAAAAAGGCCACAATTATTGATGGACCTAGAGCCTCTGAGATTAATTGGGATAATCCATTTAATATAAATAATTAAGTCTCAATAGGGTTTGCCCAGTTGAACTTGCGGGAGGGTGTTAAAGTTAATTTGTCTCATACCGATTACAAACATAGAAAAAAATTAGTATATAATGATATGTGATACTTACCTCTATTGCCTTGATACCTTGGCATTTAAGAGTGTAAGTCAACATTTATTATATACTGGTTTACGCGCACACACACGCACAGGCCCGAACTCACCGGATCGGGTCTGTTCCAAATTTCAACTCATGAAACATCACAAAAAAAGTTGATGGAACAAGAAGAACATGAATTGAAAATTAAATAATTAAAGAGACAATAAATAAGAAGATAAAAGTAATCGATGTGTATAAACTTACCTGGACAAAAATGTTGGTGAGATAGATGGTAATTGAACAAGGGCGACAGAAGTAGAAGAAAACTGACCCCAGAAGTAGAAGAAAAATAGGGGCAGAAGTAGGAAAAATAACTCATGGTAGAGACGTGTAGGTATATAAAGTAAAGGGTAAAACTGGAATGAAAGATTTATAAGTTATCTTATTTTTTAATCAGGTTGAAAAATGTCCTTTTCAAATCAGTAATCTTATAAGGCAGAAGTTGAACGTTCGCGTAACAGACTTATTTTGTCAAATTAACTTATAAGTTAGAATTAACTGATAAAATAATTGGTAAGGCGACGTTAAACATAGACCCTAACACTAAAACGTGTCCTTTATGACTTTATACGATTTTTTCTTTCTTTCATTTGTCTCATTCTACTAATTTGCACGCAAATATGATTGAACGTCATCGTTGTTCTTTTTTATTGTCGTGTGAGATGAAGTTGGTTTTTACTTGTTACTGCTCTGTGCCTATGAGCACCATTGTTGTTACTGCTTTCTGATTTTTTCTTTCTTTCATTTGCAAGCGTTTAGCCTATACTTGTTACTGCTTTGTGCCTATGAACACCATTGTTGTTACTGCTTTCTGATTTTTCATTTAAGTGCATTTAGGGGTCTTAGATAGGAGCCCTGTGAAGAGGACCTTTGAGAGCCTCTGTGGACATCCCATGCTTGCGTTAGAATCTATAATTAGACCAGCCTTGACACTGTCAGTTTTTTCAAAATTGTGTGGACTTTTGAAAAAGAGTTTTAAGGCTTAAAGATAATCTAATTAGAACTTGAACCTGTTTGCTTATTGTGAGAACCTAAACTACTTGAGTTATTTCATCTGTTTGCTTGCTGAGTTCTTAAAAACCGTCTGTGCTATTCTTTAGAACACTTAAAATGACTACTAGAGTCGAAATATCACTCTTTGATGAGAAGTGAGACTTTACTTTGTGGATTAGGAGAATGAAAGCAGTCCTATCACACAATAAAGTACATTATGCCTTAATAAAAAATGTTTTTCAATGGTCAGATGCCCTTAGGGTTAAGGAAGATGAAATTAGGGAAGAAACCCTAAACTTACTAATCCTGAATCTATCTGATGTTGTTATTAGGATATTAGATGGATCTGAAGATCCTTTAGATGTCTGGAATAAATTGCATCTCATATATGCCTCAGAAAATCCTATGAATTTTTTTTTGTTAAGGGTTCCCTATTTTCATATAAAATGGAATCAGATAAAACTATTGATGAAAACCTTAATGAATTTTTTAAATTGACACAGTTACTTAAGGGTAGTTTGCATGATTTTGATGAGGATTCATTAGCTATGATTTTGTTGAATTCTATAAGTGAAGAATTTTCAGTAGTTAAAAATGCATTGCTATATTTTGGGGTAGTTCCTAAAATGGATGTGATTATCAGTGGTTTAAAATCTAGGGAGCTTGAATTAAAAAATGTTAAACGTGTCTCTAATGTGCTATTTGCAAAAGTTAAGGGTAAAATTCAATCTGAAAAACCTAGGCATTCTATTTCTAGACCACCTGTTCAACATCAGAATATGAATAATGTGAGAAATTCAAATTTTAATTCAAATAGAAATTCTCATAAGGTGCAGAATAATAGGAACTCAAATTTTAATGATTCTTGTGGATTTCAAAACAATTCTTTTAATCAGAGGTTCAATTTTCAAAATACAAACCAGCCTAGGTGTAATTTTTGTAATAAAGTAGAACATGCGTTAAGTAATTGCTTTACTTACTTACGCTAAAGAGGGATTGACCTAGTGGTCTAAGAGTGACAATTGCATTCAAAGATCATGGGTTCAAATCATCTCAACGACATGAGTCTGTCACATATGGCTTGCCAAGTGTGGCTTTCCTCCCTACCGTGGTTTGCAGGCAATTGTGGTAGAGCGTTGGGTTTATCTACCTCGGTAGGGTTTCCTACGTTATCAAAAAAAATTACTTTACTTACAATAGGGCTTTGAAGTTTCAACAAAACAATATGACTAATGTGGATAATGGTTCAAATGCTCTATTTGTTACAGATTTCCAAAATCAGAATGTAGGAAATTTAAGAAATATTAATCAAGGCTTTCAAAATGGTTCGAATTCAGTTGTAAGTCAAAATATGAATATGAATAACAATGTTGGCATGTCTTGTTTTCAAAATACCCAAAACCAGAATGTTGTACAAAACCCATGCATGAATAATAATATGAACAATATGAATCGGGGTCAGCAAGATAATAATCAAATGTATCAAATAATCAAGTTATGCATGATTCAGTCTATCTAATAGATGATAATCATTTATTTGAAAACAAATCAGAAACTATAGTTGAAGATGAGCTTGAAAGTGATAATGAAGCATTAGAAGATTTTATGTCTGAATGTGATAGGTTTAGTGTGTTTCTTTCAAATCAAAGTGCTGTAATTCACCAAACTGTTTCTGATTTAGAACACACACTAACTGATTTCGAAAAAATAGAATTAGGGGAAGAACAAAATGTTTCTGATTTTGTAGAATGTGCTGAATTTGTCTTAAATGTATCTGATTCTGGAAATTTAGATGATTAAGTGTTAGATTCTGGATTCACTTATCACATGACCCACATTTAGAGTGGTTTGAATCTTTAGATAAAAGCAGTGTTCGAGAATGCGCTAGACGGCCGTAAAACGTTTTCAGCCTACCCAGCGCCCAGGCCGCCTAGGCGACGCTCAGCCGAATGAATTTTTTTTATTTTTTTTACTACAATAAATAATAAATAGCTTTTTAGAAAACTTTTTTAATTAAATTTATAAGCTAAAACTACAAAACAAAAAGGTTTAAAACGAATCAACCCTATCTAGCTCATTTATAGAAAACTTGTAGCTTCCCACACCTTGTGAAATCGATGTGAGAAAGTCACATGTGACTTTTGTCCCACACCAATTTCACAAGGTGTGGGAAGCCACAAGATTTCTATACATAAAGGCCCCTCCACCTTATTCCTTCACACACAGTTTTGGGTTCTACAAATGAAACCCGAGACAAGAAAAGTTGCTAAATCTGCCATGGGCATGTGCGGCAATAGTTTATATTGGGTTGGGCCGAGAGCCTTTGTGGGCCTGTCATGCTGTCTGCTTGGCCCAATATTATTAAAAAAAGTTTTAAACTTTTTTTTGGGGTTGGTATGGGCTGTGCGAAGCTGTCTAGTCTTTTCACGGCCTTTCTGAGCTGTTTAGGCGGTCTGATTGTCCTCCCAATCATTCTGGGTGCTTAGCCAGTCCAAATTAGCCCGAAGCGGGACGGTTTTGAGCCTCTGACCGCTTAGGCGAACCACCCAGGCGACTGGGCGGCCGCCTTCTCGAACATTGGATAAAAGTAAGAATGGTTTAACATGAGAAATGATTTCCCCCCTCTCATAAGCCCACCAAAGTTGTATTATTTGAGGCCCATGTATTAAGAAACCTAGAGAAGGTTCTGGAGCCACTATATATAACCTACAAACCCTATTTCTCTCTTCACTTTTAGTCTGGTGGCTGCCTCTCTCTTTATCACTCTCTCTCGGTTACTTACACTCTCGGTCACTCACTATGTGTACTTACACTCTTGGTTTCTCAATTCTCTCATAGAGAACTCTCGGATATTCTCCATTCTCTCGTGCTCTAAGTGTTATTCCGGCAGAAACCTCTCTGGTTTACCGATAATCCGGTTTTCCGATGAGTTTTTCGTGTGGTGTTGCTCGTTTGGTCTTATAGTGTGATAGGAGCTCGATTTTCTTACAAGCTGACGGTTTCTTGGCACTCTAGTGGCCAAATCGACTGGATCTTGCTACTACTTCATAGATCTCGCCACGGGAGATTTTGCATACTGTTTTCATTAATATTCATACTGTTGATTTCGATTTTTCGACAAAATCTTTCCAAAACTGAGTACATTTCACTTGCATTGTAGATCTCCATTGTTTTACCATCCTTCACATAGTAAAAAAGATTATAGTGTGGATTAAAAAGATAACAAAAGTACTGCATTATTTTTATAAACAATGTTTCGTGCTGTTCAGTTTCAAGATTTTCCTCCTTGATGCTCATGGTAAACATTTTTACGGGTTGTTTGTGGCCTTTGGACTATGGTCCAAGTGATGTGATTTAATGTTTAAATGGTTTGCTTGCCAATGCTATAATTGCATTATGATTATTATCTATGAGGTATTGTATACATTCACTAACTCTAGCTCTTTCTTATCGCAATGTATCAAACTTTGAACCGTAAACATGCAATTGGGCTAACAAAAAAAAACTAGGTTTACTCACACTATTTACACTCAATTGAGTATATGTAATGAAATGGTATCGTTTTGATTTTTTTTTTTTTTTGAGAAATCATATGCAACTGACGCCGGTTAGGTACCTATACTCGAGTATAAGTAATGTGAGTAAACCTAGTATTCCTCTTGGGTTAAATCTCGCCCTTGAGCTACAAGTGTTTGATAATTCATATCGTGCTTATTTTGTTTCGACTATTGTTCCTCAGAGTACAACTATAGTTGATTGGATTCAAGAGCATTTGAGAGAGTTCATTTCACCTCCCGTATAAAAGGACCCCAACTTGAGAGAGTTCATTTCACCTCACTTTATTTCATTTCATTTCACCTCTCACAATCAAGATGCAGCAGTTGAGCCTGATTGCTATAAGGGTCTTTCTCATTGTTTCTACATCTTTCTTAGGAGTGTTGACCCGTCTGTTTTGGGGCCTGCCCCAGCCTCTACCCCTGCTCCTGCGCCAGCCCCTGCGCCTGTGCCAGAGCCCGTCCCACAGGCAGAGACACTGTATTATGAAGTCCAATTTCCTTCTACTATATAATTCTACCTTCCCAATCCGATGGGAAACCAGGGGAAATCGGCCCCCCTACAAGTGTCAAATTATACCATTTTGTGGAAAAGTTGATTACTTAAAAGATCATTTTGGGTATAAAGTTGATAACTTTGTGAAAAAACTGACTTTGCACTATCATCTCAAGTAATCAACTTTTACAAATGATATAAAAAACTGATTTTGCACTGCATGAGCCGATTATTTTGGGTATAAATTTTGTGACAAGATGATCAACTCATCCAGTGCAAAGTCAGTTTTTTCACAAAGTAATCAACTTTATACCCAAAATAATCTTAAGTAATTTTTCACAAAATGATATAATTTGACACTCGTGGGGGGGCCGATTTCCCCTGGTTCCCGTCAATTTGGGAAGTTAGAATTATATAGTAGAAGAAAATCGGACTTCGTAATAGAGTGTCTCTACCTGTGGGACGGGCTCTGGTGCAGTCACAGGGGCTGGCGCAGGGGCAGAGGCTAGCGTAGGCCCCTAAACAGACAGTGTCATCACTCCTGAGAAAGATGTAGAAACAATGAGAAGGACCCTTATAGCAATCACGCTCAACTGTGCATCTTGATTGTGAGAGGTGAAATGAAATAAAGTGTGGTAAAATGAACTCTCTCGGGCTGGGGTTCTTTTATATAGGAAGGCTAGTGAGGTGAAATGAACTATCTCAAATGCTCTTGAATCCAATCAACTATAGTTGTATTCTGAGAAACAGTAGTTGAAACAAAATAAGCACGATATGAATTATCAAACACTTGCCAAGGAGGGGACTTAGCCCAATTGCATGTTTACGGTTCAAACTTTGATACATTGCAATAAGAAAGAGCTAGAGTTAGTGAACGCATACAATACCTCATAGGTAACAATCATGATGCAAATATAGCATTGGGGAGCAAACGATTGAAACATTTAATCATATCACTTGGACCATCTTCCAAAGGCGAGAAACAACCCATAAAAACATTTAGCATGAGCATCAAGAAGGAAAATCTTGAAACTGAACAGCAAAAAACATGGTTTATAAAAATAATGCAATGCTTTTGTTATCTTTTTGATCCACACTATAATCTTTTTTACTATATCAGTTGGATAACTTGTAAAAACTATCTGATACGAGTATCAAGAGCATAACTGGAAGAAGGTTATATATAAGCTGACAATTTATTGAGAAAATACCAAAGAACAAAGAACGCAGGTAAAGTATAATATTACAAAGCAAATAAAATTTATTTCAGGCATTTTGTTTTCAATTTTTTTTATTCTCATCTTTTGTTGTACTGCTTCACACATGTGAAATTCTTCATATTATATATAATACTAGATCCATTCAGAAAGATCTGTTTCCCATCAAAAGAAGGTGTACCTTGTCCCCCACCTTTTCTTGATGTTCCTTGACTTTCTCCTGCACCTTTCTTCAGTCTCATATACACCTTCAGTTTCAAAATGTGATGAGAATTTTTCGTAGTGTCACAATCTTATCGCATTTACATTCTTGAAAGATTTGGGGTGGGATTAGTGACCAGTGAACATTTAAGTGCCTAACTATATTCACAAAAATACACGATAATCGTTTGGAGTTGTTTTATTCTACTAATAAAAACGACCGAATGTAAATTAGGTTTGCATTAGAATGGTAAGTTTATTTCTAGTCTTAAGATCACTTGAACATTTAATCTTAGACAACTAAGTAGCAAGCAATTAGGTTTAGGAAAAATCCCGATCAAACATTCAATTAAGAGATTCTAATTATGACCCAACCCTAATTATTGCTCCTATAGTCAACTTTAGGAATTTAATCATTCAACCAATCCACCAAACACAAATGAAACTCCAAATAAATTTTTGGGAAACATAATCAAGTTCACAATAAGTTCAAGGGCTAAATGCCCATACCCACAAGCAAGCTTACTAAACATGCTTAAAACTAAACAACTAAAATAAAATAACCAAGATAAATTGGAGAGGAGGATGACGTTCTCATTGGATGCAAAGCTGAAAGCCTTCAAATCCAGATCTCCCTCGTCAAGCTGCCATCGCCATCGTGGAGCCACCGTGGAGCTACTGCCCACCGCCGCCGTGCTGCCATTTCTGCCATCATAATTCTTCTCGTCCGGCCACCACCACTTGGAAGTGAAGAGCTACATCTTGTGTTGTATTGTGTGCTGAAGGGGAGGTGAGTTTCTTTGAAGCTTAAAGAGGTGTATTTATAGCCAAAATTAGGGTTTTGGAAAAGTCTTTCTTGCCCCTTAGTTTGTCCTACAAGTTTTGGATAAGGTTGCCACCTACTTTTGGATAAGGTTACCACCTCTTCTTCTTTTGTTTGCTAGTGAGACTTGATCAAAGCTTCTTCTAGAAGCTTCTCCTTTACTTGGGTTGGGCCTTTATGCACGAAAATTGGCATTGAATTTTCACTTTTGGGACCTTTTTCCTCCTTCAACTTGATCTTGATCCTAAAACACAAAGTAAGATAAAAACAAGTAAAATCATACAAAAATATAAATAAAAATATGACGTGTTTCAGCTGGATGTGAAATCAGCATTTCTGCACGGCACTTTGGATGAAGAAGTGTTCATCACTCAGCCTCTGGGTTATGAACAAGATGGGCATGAAACCAAAGTGTATCTCCCCAAAAAGGCACCATATGGGCTCAAGCACGCTCCTAGGGCATGGTATAGTAGGATTGACACCTATTTTCTGAAGGAAGGATTCTCCAAATGCCCATATAAACCAACATTGTGTGCTAAGGAACAGAATGGTAAAATCCTGCTTGTCTACCTCTATGTAGACGACTTAATATTCTGTGGTGATGCTGTAGAGTTGCTCGAGCCATTCAAGCTTCCTATGACATCTGAATTTGATATGTCTGACCTTGGGAGAATGAGATACTTCCTAGTAATAGAAGTGATTCAGCAGAGTGATGGAATCTTCATCACTCAACACAAATATACCAAGGAGGTGCTCAAAAGATTCAAAATGACAGAATGCAACCCGGTACTAAATCTAATTGTCCCTGGCTCTAAACAGACAAAAAATGAGGAGGGAAATGTTGTGGACTCAACAACTTTCAAGCAGCTAGTTGGATCCCTCAGTTATCTCACCACCACCAGACCTGACCTTATGTACAGTGTGAGTCTGCTCAGACGGTTCATGGAGAGACTTACTCAGATTCACTTTCTAGCTGGAAAAAGGATCCTCAGGTACGTGAAAGGAACGATGAATCTTGGTATCCACTACAAACCAGGAATTGAAAACAACAGACTAGTTGGATACTCTGACTCAGACTATGCAGGGGATCAAGATGACCAAAAGAGCACCTCAGGTCACGCATTTATGCTGAGTGGAGCAGCAGTCTCCTGGTCATCGAAGAAACAATCGATAGTTACACTCTCCACACCTGAAGCAGAATATATCTCAGCAGCTGCAGGGGCTTGCCAAGTTGTCTGGATGAGGCGTATTCTTCAAACTCTGTAGTACGCGCAGGAGGATCCAGCACTGATGTTTTGTGATAATCTGTCAGCCATTAATCTCTCCAAAAATCTGGTCCTGCACAGGAGAAGCAAACACATAGATG
Source organism: Pinguicula primuliflora (assembly GCA_025802335.1). Lineage (NCBI taxonomy): Eukaryota > Viridiplantae > Streptophyta > Magnoliopsida > Lamiales > Lentibulariaceae > Pinguicula > Pinguicula primuliflora. The sequence goes on from JAOYMZ010056827.1 coordinate 11,213, forward strand.
TTCATTTTCACTTCCTCAGAGATATTGTTCGTGAAAGGACACTGGAAATGGTTCACTGCCCTTCAAGTTCACAGATTGCAGACATCTTCACCAAGCCTCTCAAAGTTGAGACATTCATCAAACATAGAGTTGCCTTGGGGAATTGCACGCTGTCCTGATTAAGCTGAACCTCAAGAATCTTGCTCAGCTTAGGAGGAGCTGTTAGATGAAGTCAACCAAACCATTTCATGAGTCCACAATCTAAGGCCGAAGACTCTATCTTCAGAAACGTGCACACAAGAAGAACCAGTCCAAAGTCGTGCGGAAGTGGACGTTATGGAATTGTGAAGTTGAGATTTGTTAGGACATGTTTTTTCATTTTCTTATCTGTTCTGCTTTTCGTTTGCTTATTTAAGGTTGTACCCTGTTCTTACATTCAATTAGAAGGCTTCTCCTACATTGTGTTCATAGTTGTACAAACATTCATAAAGAATCCTCATAATCCAGTTTCAATAACCAACACGCTCTGCGGAAAAACCAGAAGTAAGACTTATGGATTTATACTTCCAGGCTAAAGATGTATGCAGCCACAAGATGTTTGGATGAGAGAGCAAGATTTCTAGCGATGAGAGCACGATTTTCGGTCATCGAATGAAATGTTCCAATCGAGAGAGAAATTCAACTAAGAGATAGTATTCAGCTAAGACAGAGAACCACGAGTAGCTGGGAGAGAAAGTAGAGGAAAATTGTGACTTCTAAGGCTGGGTTTGGCCCAGGAAAAAGTAAACCTGGTTTTTGGAATATTTTCGCGAAATTTCGGGTATACCTTTTTAGTCATGTTTGGTAATGTGTGTCCTATTTATTAGAAAAATGTATACAGCATGTTCGGTATCCGCACTGTTAGAGCGGATTAAACCAGAGTTTCGGGCAGAATGTGTAAATTTGACCATTTTGCCCTAAAGTCACAATTAGTCACAACCCCACAAAACATGAATCGAAGATGAATGTAACACACCCTAAATAACAGACAATATGAATCAAAGAAAATGAAATCGTGAGAACACATCAGACGAACATATTTTGCGGATGTATGTGAATCCACACAATTGGAGCTTAAATTGGGATTGACGAAGTTTGAGGTTTACCTACCCGGTGAAAACGATCAGAGAAGACGTTGCTATGCCAGAAGTGCAGTGGAAGACGGATAAGAATCGAGTCGAGAACGTGCGGCTGCTTTGCGACGGGTGAGAGGGATGAGCGGTTTGAGAGAAAATGAAAAATTGGGTATAAGTATAAAGGGGAAGTGGGGGTATTTGGGTAATTTCCTGTTTTGGGCATAAGTTGGGTTTGTACAAACCCCTCCCGCAGATGTGTTTGTACAGTGATGTTTATACCTCTTTTATTCCCTACCCGGGCTGCAAACCCCGAGCAGGCGAAAAAAAATTTGGCTATCGAACGGGGGGAGGAGGGGTAATACTACGCACAAACCCAGGGTACAACGGACGCCAAACGGGACCTAACTATTTAAATAGAGACTGGGGTTCTACCAATAACCCTACCCATTAAAGGCCAATGCTCATCAAAAATGGGCTTGCATATTATTTGGGCACATTTCTGTAATCTATTTCAATTAAATGTCGGCCCAATAGTCAAATAATGTGACTCGGTAAATAATTCTATATTATTGAGTCTATGAAATGGGCTTTGTGGCCCAAACTCTAATGAATTCACATCATTCGATTTTATCAACATTCCTTGGGACGTGCTTATGTGCAAAAATAGGTTGGGCCTAAATGGACTGATTGTGAGTTCATAATCTTCACAATCTCCACCTTGGATCATGACTCAACTTATTGTTAATTTCCTGCAAAATAAATTCAAAAGATTAGATTTAGAAATCTCTTAAAATATTTCCATCTTACTACTTTTCCTTCTTCTTTGAGTTTCTCACAGCATGTTTTTTCTTTAAACTTGCAGGAGTTGCTTTACATTGAAAATGAGCCAAAAAACAACAACTTAAAAACAGTCTCATACTCTCACAAATTCTATCATAAGAACACCTGTTTCTAGATTGAAACTTAGCATCAAACTTTCGAGATTTTTTCTCTACCTTAATCAGAGTTTTATTCATAACAGTAGGATTCTCAAATTCATATACCACTCTAGTAATAGACACATCCTTAGTAGTTTAAATA
>JAOYMZ010056838.1:0-13385 GCA_025802335.1 Pinguicula primuliflora
CATGAATTTGAACAGAATCTTCGACTTTATGATGTGAATAAGTGCCAGCTGCGGCTGGAAGCTCCAGCTGATGGCGCAGGGCTTCTCGATTGTTGTTTCGAGAGTGAGTATGTGGCCGTCGCTGCAGATTCTGATGGCTGTATCCGAAGGTAGATAGAATTTGTATAAAAAAAATTGGTTTTATAACCTTTGGGGACAGGTTAAAGCATTTTTTGTTTAATCTGATCAGTGATCACTATCTGAATTGGGAAGGAATTATTTTAGGGAAGATAGAAGATGATTTCTTTGTAGGTTGGATTGTGAGATAAAAATTATAGCTATTGCATTTCATCATATATCCATATAGTGATGGAAAAAGATAAGAATTACAGCATTTTTGAAAGTTGAACCTAATAAGAACTCGATTTGGATATTTGTCTCATGAATGCTTCTTATTCTGTAAGAACAATAATAGCTTATAGAGAAGATGTGTTCTGCATAACATAAGATGGGTTTGTTCCCACAGTCAGTGACCCTCTAAATAATTGATTATGTGCTGCGTAAGGACCAGCTTGCGGAAGTTGGTTTGGATCAGATAGTGTAATGTGATGTAGAATTTTGTACGTATGACATGCACTTGGGGAATAATGAAGTCATAGGGATTCATGATGATCCAGCAACCTGTTCGGAATATTCTGAGACAACGTGTAAGAATGTATTCGTGCAAATTTAATTCTCGTATCACATGAAATGGTGACTGGTGAGAGAAATTGACTTCTCTTTCATTCAGACTTCCACATTTTTCTGTGTGAACTGATAAAAGGCATTTCAACTATTGCTCACCTTATGAATGTTTCTTCATGCTTTATAAGATACTAGGAACTTCTCCTACCTGCGTCTACAGGTCAAATTATCACTGCTGATCTAGATAAGAAGGTGAAGTTCTGGGATGGACGTTCCACTAGCACTTTTAGATCGTTGAATAAGCTAGGTGTGGATGCCGAGTCCATCTCAGTTTCTGGATCCAATTTGATGGTTGCTCTCAGGTCATCAGTACATTTGTATGACTTGCGCTACTTAGATAAATCAGTTCAAGCAAAAGAACATATGATGGGCATTCACATAAAATGTATTCGCTTGAGTTCAGATTCAGAAGGTGTGCAATGTTCTTTAGCTGTTTTTAAGCACAAAAGACAATTTCTTAAGGTTGCCTATTATTAAACATGTTTATTATGTCCCACTTTTACCTTTAATTATATTATAGTATTTGTTATTCAGCTGAAAGTGTTGAAATTCTCAAAATTTCACATGCTATTCCATTTCTGTTGGTGCAGCATTTATTGTTGGATCTGTCGATGGACGGATTGCTTTGGAATACCTCCTTAAATCCAGCCCGGAGAACGAGGGGTCAGTTTAGTTTCATAAGTATACAATCATCCAGGGTTGTATTTCGGGTTTGCCTTTCCTGATACAATGAAGTCTTTGCTTCAATTTCGAATCTAACCCAGCTTTCATTTATTGAAAGATATGCGGTAACCCAGCTTTCATTTAGTGAAAATTTGTATATATGTTTTCTTTCGAAGCTGGAGAATACTCCTGTAGATCAAAATCAAGAATCCTTTGGCCATTTATGGATTTCCTGAATCAAATTAAGTATTTAATTCATGCAGATTTCTTGTATTGAAAGAAACCGTTTGAGCATCGAAATGAGTCATCTTATGCAGCGATTTCGGGAGATTGAGACTTGCATAGAATGTTCTGCATCTGACATGCAGCAGCTTTGAGATAATGGTTCATTCTTACTGATTCTAAATTCCAATATCACTTTTGTATTTAAAGATAATGATTATTTTTTAACATTGTAAATTTAATTGTTTGAAGATTCCCCAAGTCTTCTGCTTTGCTCAAAAGGCTTTCCTCCATCCTACAACTCCATTATTTGATTCGGAAGTTCAAACATTAAAACCCCGATGCATGAGAGCTCTTAAGAGGATATTTATTCTTTGTGACCATGATATGGATGGTGCTCTAAATGATGGAGAGCTTAATGAATTTCAGGTTTTCTTCTCGGTCTTCCTACCTAAAAGTAAAGGGATCAAAGAAGATCGTTTCCTTTCCAGCTCCATATAAGCTCTCATTTTCTTTAACGGTGGAGCTCCTTCTGATCCTTACATATTTTCCTTTCTTATTTTTTATGGGTGAGCAGATTAAGTGTTTCAACACTCCATTGCAGCCTCCAGAAATAATGGGTGTTAAGAGAGTGGTGAAGGAGAAGTTGCCTGAAGGAGTCAATGATCTTGGCCTTACCTTAACGGGTTTTCTTTTTCTGCATGCTCTTTTTATAGAGAAAAGCCGGATAGAGACCACTTGGACAGTTTTAAGAAAGTTTGGATATGAAGACGACCTGAAATTTAGGGATGACTGTTTATCGATCCCATACAAAAAGGCCTCAGATCAGGTAATTGTTTATGCAAACAATTTTCCCTCTCGATACTTTCTATCTTCTCACTGGCTAGTGGCTACCATTGCTTCATGTAGGAAGTTGGCACATGCTAGTGAATTCCATTCGTACATATATATCTTTAGTTTTTATGATTATTTAAATTTGCCACTTATATTCGATGTTCGTATTAAAAGGATACTTTTTAATTGATGTGTAAGACGGAGCATTTTTCTTTTAATATGATTTTGTAACTTAAGCCTCATCTTTCACAACTTTCTATCATTGCAGAGTGTTGAATTGACTTGTGAAGCCGTAGAGTTCTTAAAGGGTATCTTCAGCACGTACGATGATGATAGAGTGCGTCATTCTTGTTAGTCATAGATGTTTTTATGGTGTACTTTCTTCAAGACATTTCTATGTGATTATTGCCTGCACAATTTTCCTCGTGTGATATGATAGTCGTGCTTCACTCTAGGATGGATTTCTTCGCAATGGTGAGCTGGAAGATCTGTTTTCTACTGCTCCTGAAAGGTAACGTTTCTTTAGATTAATGAAACACTTTTTGTCCATTTTATATTCTGAGTTATGGGGATGTGAACTTCAGGGTCCTATTTGATGTTGGGCAAACCGTTATAATTGACAGCATTGACTTTGGAAATTTAATTTCCTTTATGAATTTGCAGCACGGATCTATATATTCAAAAAGCCAATATGTTTTGTGAGGCAAGCTGATATTTGATGATTTTTTCAGTAGCATGATCCTGCATAGTTTCCTACAAAATGTCTACTGAACTTTTCTATCTATGCTTTGGTTTTTCTCTTTCGGTCAAGTTAACAATCATTACAATTACTTGAGTGTCCTCCAGTTTGACTTGTACCTTGCTGAATCTATGCGCCTGGTGAAAATTTCTTGTGTAGTATCTTGAAAATGATTATTATGTTATGCATGCAGGCCGTCTTCATGCTTTAGTCGACTTCCGCATGAAAATTTCAGTTTGTGACTGCCTTATTTTCATCGCATTAATTGAGTGCAATAAGCGTATTTTTGTTTCTGACATAGTAGCATTTCGGACTATCAACATTATTTCATGCATCTCTGGGATTGAATGAAGACTCCAAATCTGTGCTCTCTGCAACTTTTCCTAATGTTCAAATTCTATTTATCTCTTAGTTGCCGCAAATACTATTTAACTTGGTTTTGTGATGCGGTCTTAGTCCATGGGATGAAGCTCCTTATAAAGATGCAGTCCAGAGAACTCCACAGCGTGGAATATCTGTTTCGGAATTTCTCTGTGAGGTCGGTATATCAATTTCAGTTTTGAATAATCTGCTTCTATATATTCGGTGAATCCTTTTCGGTGACCGTTTTTCCTTCAACTAATACCAGAGGCTACCAAGTAATTTGTGGAGTATGAACTTTTGAACTAAGTGGTTTATTATTGTTATATGATGCGTGACCATTATTTACTCAATCTCATGCACAGACGGTTGAGGATTTGGCTGGGCTTTACGTCTTTTGGTTGTTTATAAATCTATAACTTGAAAATATTTTAATATTTAGCGGTCTAGATTACGTGCCCACGGGACTAGGGAAGAAAGTAGCATTTTCGTAGGTCCTTCTCGGCCCGAAATTCATTCTTAGTAATCTTGAACACGACTCTTATTCTGTAACTGCCTCTACCGGTGATTTTTATCCCGTACTATCAAATGCTTATTTTGTTCATAATATTCTTTCATATTCTGCAAAGTGAAAAGTAGGAGTCCTGAGGCATAATTCTTTATGAACTCGTTCCTTCTCTTTTCACCCTAATGTTGAATTTATATTACAGTGGGCGCTAATGATATCGCGCGATCCGGCTAAAAGTCTAGCTAACTTAATTTATCTTGGTCACAACTGTAATTCATCATCTGACCTCCACATCACTAGAAGACGATCAATTGATAGGAAGAAGCAACAATGTGACCGGAATGTCTTCCAGTGCTTTGTTTTCGGATCAAAAATGCAGGAAAATCTGCGTTGCTGATTCTTTATCGGGAAGGTCATGACAAATTTGTTAGATTGACTGACTTTTATCATAGTGAAACGTCTAGATGATTGTTTTTCTTGAAACATCTTGTAGTTTATTACAGCACTTTCTCTGAGATCATGTTAAAAGAATTCCGTTAATTTGTACAGTGACCGAACAATTTGCTGTGAATGAGGTGAAGAGAGGGGCGAGGATCACTAAAAACTAAAAAGTCAACTTCGATACTTTTATGTTCAGAACCAATGATAGAAAGGGACGCTGCCAAGGTAACTCGGCCATTCCCAGGGATTTTCTTCGGACATTTGAACTGTTGAAACATGGAAGTTATGGTTCACCTTTAGGTGCCTAGGTGGTAGCATTTTTGGTAGGCGACCTTGACGACTGACAACCTCTATTTTTAATTAATTGTAACTAATTTAACGTAGTTTTAACTAAGACAGTCACTGTCTACAATCCTATTGGTTGTAGTGCTTTCTACGGCTGCTTCAAAATGGTTGCAGCAAGAGATCCTCACTTCTACCAACGTCCGTCCGGTGGAACAAACTAGCTAGTTCACCATACCCTTGATTGTTATCTTCGTGCAACCCTAACCTCAATATTGGCTAACCCACAACTGAATTATGTTTTAACTATAGAAGATGTTTTATTTATATTACTATATTTTTTTGTTGAAGTGTTGCCTAGGCAGCGTGGCGATCCCGGTTCGCCTGGTCTTCGCCCCAGCATCTTGTCAACTATATGCTCTAATTGGACTAGAAATGCCTGTTGTAGATTCGTGCTGAGATGGGGATTGATGCGCCTTTTCCCTTGAGTATGAAAGAAAGAGATCTGAATGATGTATTCTCTAGAATTGTAAGTGCTGCACAGCATCCTCACCTCAGTGTTGCTGAAACTGTACTTGGTCGAAATAAGAAAAGATACCGCCGACTTGTTCATAATACTGCCTTATGTCTATCAGGTACTCTCAGCATCTTTTCCACGTACTCTTCCAACCTATTATGTAATATCAGTCTCAGTAGTTGAATGAAATGAAATGAAATTCCATGTGTCATGCTCAGACAAATCTTGATGTCCCCTTGAATCTATTAATTCAATAACTTTTATTGTCAACATGAGTCTTGAATAACTAAGCACATATTTGCATTAATCTAAGCAGCATAGGGGTGATTACTTTGAGCTTGCATTCTCTTTCTTTCATCATTTGAAGTTGCTGTGGTTTGAACGTGGTTGTACTAGAAATTGCAGTTGGGACTGCTGCTATTTTTATTGGGTTGACTGCATACCGGGCCTATGCTGCAAGAAAGAATAGCTCCAGTTAGGCATGCAGCTCGGCAGTTAATTTAATTGGTGATGTTCCATATTCCTTTTCCCTCCTCGTCCCTTGTAATAGCAATATTTAGTTGCATTCGTGGTCAGATGAAGTCTTTTTTTTCTAAATTTTTTTGATTTTATTAATAACAAAAGCAATTATACAAATTAACTCCAGAAGTGAGCGTAGTCATGAAACGTACAATCGGGAGTGTGAATCCTGCGTCATCAGTTGGATACCTCTGAGCAGCTAGGGGCCCTAACAAGGTGCCATCTGTGGTACTCTTCCTTGTAATTTTTAACATTTCTCAGGCTTCGATACGGGGGTTTAGGTTTAATGGTGGAGATTTTTTCGCTTTCCTTACTGATTTCTTCTCTGCCTTTTCCATTTCTTTAAGGACCGCAGGAGGAATGACTTTCACACGTTGCTTATAGTCCACTATTGGAAGGTCGGATGATCTGAAGTCATTCCAGGAGCTGTCAGTGTCTGAGCCTGAACCGGGTGCTCTCCATTCGAGGGGCTTTGCATGGTAGATTTTCTCTGAGTCTTGTGAAGGAACATACTGATTGTTCCAGCTACTCACCGGTATGTAAGGTGCGGCCGAAGCGTCTAGCTCCCAAGGCATGAGTTCCTGCTCCTGGGAGTCGAACATGTCTTTATCTTCGAGTTCAACCCTATCGGCCCAACTCCTCCTCTGTTTCGTGGTGACATTTTCTGGTGGAGTATGCTGTTGGTTATTCAGTACAATACTTGCTGGTGAACTCTGCTGTTGTGCAACTGCCTGAAGTTCTCTCTGCTGGACCCTGATGATTGCGGCCTGTTTTTTGTGCCATAGCAGCTTGTACTACCTCCTGCTGAATGCAAGTTTGATTGATCAGTTTGAATAGCTCACTGGTGAAGAGAGCTTCCCTTTCCTCTGCTGTTTCATATATGGATGATTCCACCTCTGTTAGAAGACATCTGTTGGGTATTCGGATCACTGTTGGTTCTGCAGCTCTAATAGCTGGATTGATGGCAGCAGCTACAGGTGTGGACCTGGGAATCCAAACAGTTATATCTTGCTGCTGTACCTCATTCGCCTCCAAATTTGACGATTGTTGATCAACAATTCGCGCTCCAGTTGTTTCAAATTGAACAACCACAGTTTGGTGCAAAATTAATGCAGTCTGGTTTGGGTTTCCCATTTCTTGTTGTGCCGCAATTGCTGGCTTCACTGAGTCATCCACATGAATAGATTTTTCTAAACACTGGGCTGCCGGGGAATTGGATGTCATTGCACTTGTAGAAGCTGGTACTGGAACTCCTGTATCCCGGAAATCAGATTGTGTAGCAAGCAACGTACAGATGGTTAAAAGTTCCTGGGACCAGCCATTGGATATAAGTGATTCCAGTACCTTCCAATTTTTGATGTCAACGCAATCAATACCAGATTCTGAGTCTAGCAGGCACAGAGTTGTAACCATGTTTTCAATGGAACTCATGATCCAAGAATCAGCAACCAGTGAGTCTACTACGAGAGTTAGTGTGCATTCCTTACTCATGCGTGTATCTTTCTCCAGCTGTTTAACCTCTCCAACTCCTGATACAGCAACCAGTGAGTCATCCTTGATAGGGGCTTTCTCCAGCTGCTCCAACTTTCCCGTTCCTGCATGAGACAAGGTTGGGTAGAGCGCTGGGTCTAGAGTTGATACCTGTTTCTGTCCATCATGTTTCTGTTTGGGTTTGTGTACACGTTCCTCATTTCACCGACCATTCTCTAGTTCAAGGAGTATAGATTCACAAATCCATGTGCTTGAGTTGGTCAGAATTAACATTCTTTCGTAAACCATTTCTGACTTGGACTCAGTCATATTATCCAAATGTACAAGCTCTCTAGTTTAGCAGCAAGAGCATCAAAGAGACTGTCTTCCCAGTATTGAATTGGGATCCCTCTCACTCGAATCCATGTAACCCGTGCGGGCTTACCATTCAGGAGTTTCCAAGGCCGTGTTTCCGTTAAACCCATTGTATCAAGGACAGCCTCATCCGGGAGTAGCTGAAGTTGCACATCTACATTGGGGGCTTTAATCAACAACTGCCCTACTGCTATGCGTACTACTGTGCAGGAGGTGTAGTTAGCAGTGTGTAGCAGTTTGTTGAGGGTTGAGACTTCTAGTCTACTCACAGATGTTGCAATCAAACAAGAATCCAACCAAAGTGCAGCATCTGAGGCAGGTTGAAATTGAATTTTCCGAGCCTCTGGGGTTAGTTCCGAACAATGATGGGGGATCCATTTCTGCAGCCTTAGTATGAGGCAATTGCTCTTTGCCCATATGAGCTTCCAATTTCACAGACCCAATCCATATCGCATTCAACTGTAATAGCAGCAATTGTGAGTTGAGATGTCGAGGGTAACGAACGAAGCCATACCTGCGGCCCAATCTATTCGGCGACTTTGGTAAATGCAGATCTAGGATGTCTCCATACGCCGCAAAAGTCTCATACATGTGGATTCTGGACCAATTGGTTGGGAAATTTGTAAAGTGGAAAGACCTTGAGTTCGTCCAGAGCTTGGATTTCTAGGCATCCTGACGTCTCTCTGCCTCCGTTGCTACTAATTTGTTCTTGTCCGGGTTGCGCGCAGGTCCGGTTGTGCTTGGAACCTCAGCAGTCGTCGGTTCAGCGACCTCTATGCGAACCGGTCGCCTGCGGTGAGAGACCAGCGATATGTGGCTGGAAATGGTGTTCGCGTTGGCAACCCTGGCTGTGGAGATATAGTCGCCCATGGGGGCGGTGCAACGGTGGCCGTCCTCCGGCCGCCTGCTGCCAGGCGGGAATTTGCACGGGCAAGTTCTAGAGAAATATCGCTTAAACCTATAAGCGACATTTTTTTTTCCCGGCAGCCTGGGCGAATCTACACTTCCACAACTAATGGTGCTCACATCTTTTTATACTCTCTCTCATAATTTTTGATGACGAGAATGGCCATAAGGCTCTGCAAGGGGAGGGGATTTCTCCCCTGCCCTCAACAGGTAACAAAAATTAGGATAATATTCGTGGTTGAAGCAGTCAATGTCCATTATTTGAACATGATAAATTCAGACTATATAAATTATTTAGCTTGTTATGAAACAATCAAAATAGATTTTATTAATGTGATGTTCGGAATAATTTATGAATGTAAATTACATTCGCAACAATACTTCAGGATAAACAACATTTGTCGTGGTAGTTGCACTGTCTTCAGATAATAGAACACTAATCCGGTCAGAGAATGTAACTCTGGATAATGCCACATACGCCTGTCCATGGCTAAATACTGGAGTGCTAAAGTCAACCCTCACAGACCTTACAGATTGTTCCTGTGCCTTGTTGATCGTCATAGCGTATGCGAGCCGAATGGGAAATTGTCGTCTCGTCATGTAGAAGGGGAAATCGCTCGTAGAAGACGTAAGTGAAATTATGGGAATGAATTCCAAATTTCCAGCCTTTTTACCTGTGAGAATTCTAGCTTCGATGATATGCCTAGCACATCTTTCAATCCTCAATTTTGTACCGTTGCACAGTCCATTGCAAGGGGATATATTTCGAAGTAGTATTACCGGGCTTCCCACCTTCAGTGCCAATCGAAACGGGGGCAGTCCTGAGGGATTCAAAGAGTTCAGATACTCACTTGGATATCGATTGGTTACGGTAGGATCCCCATACTCATCTTCTGATATTTTATCCGCCGCCAGGTAAGTAAACATTTCTCCAGGGGCAACATCTAATGCAAGTGCATTTATGCAACTAACATCATCATTCCTAGCTGCAAGGATCGTTCTTTCTGTTAGATAGGATGGCGTCGATGTGCTCGGTTTGTCAAGATCCGGATAGACAGTCGTTAATAATTCTTTCATATCCTTACACTTGTGAACTGACTGTGGGATATGTACTACATCCGAATCCAATGGATTAGACCCAACCTGTGAAGAGTGAGTCGATATAAATTTAATTTATAATAGAGTAAACTTGATATTATAATGAAAATTTCGAAATCAATACCTCTGTCAAGAAAGTATCGTAAGCAACATTTTCTGAGCGCGTCAGGTCCAAATGCATATTCTGGTCCAAAGTCAATACCTGCACATTACCCCATAAGGCTCACCTCCTCAACGATGCAACAACAATATCCTCTCGGGAGCCCTTTAGTATAACAGGCAAGGTCTATCTGAAGTCACCTCCTAGGACAACCGTGATTCCACCGAATTGTTGGTTCTTATCACAAATATCCCGCAGAGTACGATCAACTGCTTCAATGCAGTATTTGTGCTGCATAGGTACTTCATCCCATATGATAAGTCGAATCTCTCGAAACAACTCTGCCTGAAACGACTGTTTGCTAACTGAGCAAAGAGAACTTTCATAAACATTTAATGGAATGGAGAATGTTGAGTGAGCGGTACGGTCTCCAACCAAAAGCAAATCAACTATGCCAAATGAAGTAACTGTAATGACTATGCGTCTGAGACTGCGTTCCGCTTTGGAAAGGGTGTTGTAGAGGAATATTTTACCTGTTCCAGCACCTCCATTTAAGAAGAATGTTTTACCTTGACATTCCTGCACAGAGGTGCAGTGCGCTGACAAATATTTAGCCGATTGATGTCGGTCTGAGGATGATTATCAAACGCATCTTGTCCCAGCTGTCGATGCTCTGCAATTAATCTATTGCCTGATACAGAATTCCAATTTGTTGATGGTTGTAGCATCGGAAAAGTTATAACATACATTTAATAGTGTCAATAAATTTAACACTACGGACAAGCATTCTTTTGTGGTATTATTGAACCCATTGAAAAGCAAGTCACTCCTGATGAAACTTGGTGTTCAGATGTCAATGAATTTAACACTACGGACAGGCATTCTTTTGTGGTAATATTGAACCCGTTGAAAAGCAAGTCACTCCTAATATTGAACCCATTGAAAAACAAGTCACTCCTAATATTGAACCCATTGAAAAGCAAGTCACTCCTTATGAAAAAATATTAAGAAGAAATATACATCCCACATCAAAATAGTTGCTCCATACAAATTGAACAGAAGTAAATCAAAATAGTTGCTCCATACAAATTGAACAGAAGTAAAAAAACTGATCAAAAACTGATCACCCAAATCAAGTGAAGCGGATAATCCAAATTCAGACCGAAGAGGGAATAGATTTAGACGAAGAAGAAGAGTCGAAGAAGAAGAAATGCGAAATGCGAAATTTGCGACCTGATTGCACTGTAAGCAGATTTTACTGAATAGTTTCCAGTAGCATCTGAGTTCCACAACCACTTACCTGCCATCTCAATATTAGGAACAAACGCTTCAGTGTAGGATTGAATATGAAGTAGAGATTCACTGTTAAGGATAAATTGATCATCATTCCATTGCCAAACAAAGAAGTAGAGATTCACTGTTAGGATTTCGCACAGCAAAGATAAAGCCAGTCTCCTTATGGCAGCAGAAAAATATGGCAACCAATACAATTTCATCTAAAAAATCATATTCCATAACCACACCAAATCCACTAAACTCATATTCCAAGAGGTAAGTCAAGCAATACGGAATGGTGAGACAAAAAATATATGCCAGTATGAGTACGCCGAAGGGATAGATGGTCGGGGTGGCTAATCAATGCATCTTCTTCATCTCATCATCCATTCCACGGATACTGCATCCCTCATATATATTGTCCGATGTCGGTGGGATTGGATCAAATCCATCTGCTAATTAACCATATAGATTCGGTGGGTCAAGAGTTATCTGATGGAGAATTCGGTTTTGGGGATTGAAGCAAATCGCTGGAGAGGACATTTGAGAAGATTAGGTTGGATTAAGGAGAAAGTGGCGTGAGGTGAGAAGCAGAAGTGGAGAAATTTAACTGACGAGGGGAATGAGTTGGAGATATTTAAACTGAGTGGTGAATATGACATGACGTAAAATTGAAATCTTCCCCCACTTTCACTCTCCCCCAATTGTTATATATTGATACATATCATGGCTTAATGAGCTCATTTAATCAAAGTGTTTTCTAGTTATTGTATATTTGTACGTTTTTGCATCAGCATACTGCCTTGCCTTTACATGATACACTTGCTTCTCTTCTTTCGCTATTTCTTTTCCACACATTTCTTCCTTTTCAGTTACATGCATGAAACCCTATACCCAAGAGCACCATTTGAGCTCCCAATGAATTTATATCGTCCATTGCATCATAAAAAGAGGAGATTTCTAAATTCTTCAGTTGTAAAACGTTTCAACTTGCTCCGATGCACATAATTTGAAACAGATTCATAATAAAGGAACAGTAAAAGGATAATGTACAAGTGATTGTTTTACATTTCAATGGAGTGGATTTAGTGTTTTGGAGTAAGCTCCCAAGCTTTGACAATTACTCCATCGTCTACATAGGGTCGGAGAGTCCACATTTGGCAATATGAGTCTAGTCTTTCTCCCGGTGAAGACGTGAGGCCAATAGAAGATACAATCAGAACCTAAAACACGTGAATAAGTTAAACTTGGTATAACGATGTAAAATAGGGTAAATATGTATTCAGCAAAAGCTGGTAGTACCTGCATTTCGTAATCTTGCTTCACCATACTGTAAACAACAGCCATTGTGGAGGCACAATCTGTGGCTTTGAGCATTAAAAGGTCACTTGATGGCACTTCCTACTTGTACAATTGAAAAGCAAATACACAATAAGCATGAAGGTTACCCACAAGCTGGTAATTTGTGGGGTTGAAAACACAAAATCTAAACATATATCATGCATATATAACGTGCTTTCCACTTTGTTATAATGAAGTGAATACTCACGCATATACGGCAATAGAGGAACTTTACTTCAATGCTGGAAGTGACGGATGACTCATAGTTGCGGTTAGCGCCTTCACATTTCTCATTAGTTGTCTGCATGATAGACGCTGCATCATCCAGAAGGCACCGAAGTTCATCTACCACAACTTTAGCTGCTACAAAATGTTCAAATTTCAAGTAATCTCATAACTCTGCTGATCACAACTCATTTGGGGATATTTACCTTTACTTATATGGTCCTGAAGCCCAAGATAGCATTTATTCACTTCTGCGATATATCCATGAGACATGGACACCAATTGGGTCTAAATTCAATCACATATAGGCTCAAAGCATTACAAGAATCCAGAACAGACTTACACTTGACAACACTTTGAGCAGCTGTATCAGTTTTCATACATCCGGCTTCAATATAAGCTGAAAATCTTTCTGTACGATTAGCTTCAAGTATCTGCTTGACCAAGGAAGATGTCTTATCAATTACGTGTCGCCGTAAATAACCTGAACACGTATGAAGTGGATAAATAAGTCAATTGGGCTTATGAATCAGCACCAATGCAATAAAGAACCACAGGTGAGCTTCAACCATGTAATCTGGCATCATTTTTTATTATATCTGCCGTAAATGCTTATGCAATGTTGACTTGTGACACATGCTTCAAACTATTAGCAAGGAAAACATACCAGCATGTTCTGGCAATGAAAGA
Source organism: Pinguicula primuliflora (assembly GCA_025802335.1). Taxonomy (NCBI): domain Eukaryota; kingdom Viridiplantae; phylum Streptophyta; class Magnoliopsida; order Lamiales; family Lentibulariaceae; genus Pinguicula; species Pinguicula primuliflora. Next base: position 13,289 of record JAOYMZ010056838.1, read on the forward strand.
ATAAGAAACCAATGATGGCAATGATAATTCATACTCACCAAGTGCCTGCTGAAATCCAACTAGGAATCTGCTTCCTGCAGAAACTAGCTCTTCAAAT
>JAOYMZ010056849.1:0-13383 GCA_025802335.1 Pinguicula primuliflora
GAAATCTGGAACGAAATTTATCAGTGGCTAGGGGTGCATACTATCATGGCTTCGAGTGTGCTAGAACATATTGATCAGCGAATGGGTACATAGAAAATAGTAAAAGGACTAAGGTTTGTGATTAGGATGTTTGAATTAGTATCAGGTTTGAAGATTAATTTTAATAAGAGTATGCTCATTGGAGTCAATATGGATACTGACCTAGTTAGAGGCATGGCAAAGTATCCAAATTATGGAGTGAGCAGTTTGCCTTTCAATTATCTTGATCTTCTGATTGGTGCACAAGACAATAGGGTGGAAAGATGTGGAAACCGTTGCTGGAAATGTTGAGGAAATAAGTGGGGTCATGGAGACATCAGAGCTTATCAGTTGGGGGCGCTTAATACTAATAAAGTCCGTGACATCCTCTATACCAATTTCATTTCTCCATATTCCTAGCTCATAAGCAAATTCTTAAGTCTATAGAGTCTATCCTCAGGAACTTCTTATAGGGTGTGAGGAATTACTAGAAAAGAGTGGTGTGAGTACCATGAGAACAGATATGTCAATCCATTGAGAACGAAGGTCTTGAGACTAGTGTTTGAGAAAGTGTTTGGCGGTACCCAGGCAGTCAGGTCCTGCCGATTGCCTAGGTGGCCTAGGCACCCTCTTAGATGGCATTCAAGCAGGGCAAAGGGCCTAGGCGGGCTAGGGAACTGCCTTCTCGAACAGAGCTGGGGATTAAAAATACTAGTGATTTGAATTATGCTATATTTGGCAAATGGATGAGAAGATATTAGAGGGGGAGGAAAGACACTAGAAGAGGATACTGAGATCCCAATATGGGTACGGTGGAGGGCTAAGGGTGGGAAATATGAGGGAGTTGGGATTAATGAAGGAGTTGTGAGGAGAAGGGAAGGAGGGGGTGTGGTACATCAATGCTATCAACCTGAAAGGGGTTTAAAAGTTGAGACAACAAAAATGGATGCAATATACGATGCCCATTTTAGTGGGTGATGGGAAGAAAACGAACTTGTGGTAGTATAAATGGGTGGGGGTGTAAGCTAAAGGAAAGGTTCAAATCGTTGTACAACCTGGACAGGGACATGGGGAATCTATTTCCAAAAATGGAGAATGTGAGGATTGGGTATGGAGGTGAAAATGGAGGTGGAGGAGACGTTTGCACTCATGGGAGGAGCAAGAGTTTGAGAATATGTCTTTGCAGGTTGTAAATAAGGATGAATGGTGCTGTTCACATACCAACTCCATCCATTATGAAGTCAGAATAGCATTTGCATAACAACAAGAGGCCAGACAACACATGGTGGATCCACAAATGGTCGCTGCCCACAAAAGTGGCTATATTCGGATGGAGATTGAAGCAAGAAAGACTACCTACATTAAGGAACTTACAACAACGATAGATCATTGGTGAGGAATCAAATATCATGTGTTTCTTATGTGATGTAGAGGCTGAATCTGAGGACAATTTATTCCAAGATTGTATGGGATGAAAGTATTGGAATGGCAAAAAGTGGATGGGGAAGCTGGAAAAGGATCGTCCTTGGAAGAGTTTGATGATATGAAACTGGACGCAGTTATATCTGAAGCAAGGATCTGCAAGTTCACCAAGGAGGTGTGGAAAGGCTATTTTAATGATTGAACATCAACAACAGAAATCAGACACCGACATTGGAAGAACACATGACTGATCGGCCGAAGCTAGTTGACGAAGATCCATGGAAAAAATTTTGGATTGCTGCCTGCTGAGTAATTTGGCAAAGCAGAAATCATACACACTTCTCCAGCAAACTTCAAAATCCAGAGCAGACAATCCAAGAACTAACCTGAACATGACAGAAGACGCAATGGAAGAAATGGAATACAATCAGCGGGCCATTGACATCGGAATCACCTGGTGGTTGCGAGATTTGGCCCCAATCAGGATTTTAAGTGGCTGATCTTTTTTGCAACTTCAATACTAGAATGAAGACAAAGTCTGGGCCCAATAAAATTGGACCCCAAAAAGTTTGTAAATTTGTACAGTTTTGTTAAATTAATACAAGTTCAATTGCTTATCAAAAAAATGTGAAACAAGGAGAACAATTTGGTTTGCAACAAACTCGATTATATGAAATGGGAGGAATCGAAAACACTTTATTGTTGTCTCATCTAGCATTTGCTGATGATGTACTGATTTTCACAAATGGAAGCAAGAGATCATTGAGGAAAGTAATGCAAATCTTAAAGGATTATGAGAAGATTTCAGGCCAGAGAATAAACTTTAGCAAGAGCTGTTTCTATATTGATGGGAAGGCAACAACAAACCAGATAAATGCTTTAAAATCTGCATCAGGCATGTCTCAAGGCCATCTCCCCACCAAATATTTGGGAATCCCGTAATACACAGGCAGAAAGAAATCAAAACTCTTTACAGAACTGATCACCAAAATTCAAGATAGGATATCTTCTTGGTCAGCCTCTTATCTCTCTCCTGCAGGAAGATTACAGCTCATTAAATCTGTGCTCCAAAGCATCCCAATATATTCCTTTCTATCATTGCAACCAAGTAAAGGTATTATGAAGAAGATTGAAAAGATTCTCTCTGATTTTTTTGGGGGATGGCAAAATGAAAAGAGGAAACTACACTGGATCTCTTGGAAGAGAATCTGTCTACCAATAAAAGAGGGGGATTTAGGAATTCGAAGACTAGAAGATCCAGTCAATGCAATCACTGCTAAACTTTGGTGGAAAATAAGGACTAACAATTCATTGTGTTCCCAATTTATGAACCAGAAATATCATCAACAGTCAGAACTGAAATCTCAGGCATCACACATATGGAAAAGAATTCACTCTCTGAAACAGACCTTCAATGATCATATAGACTGGAAAATTGGAGATGGAAATATTAGCATATGGTCAGATCACTGGATAGAAGGAGGTCCACTCAGCTCAAGGGCAATAGTTTCGAATCCAAGACAACAAGTTCGTGAACTAACAGGAATTGGAATGTGGAAAAGATTCATGAAGTATTTAATCACAACCAACAGCTTCTATAAGATATCTTAGAAATTAAGATACATCCAGGCCCAGATCTCCCAATATGGAAGCTAACAATCTCTAGCATATTTATCAGTTCTTCAGCATGGGAGTGTATTAGAGCAAGAGATTCCTCAAATGCTACTTTTGAATTCATATGGGACCCCTTACTCACTCCAACTATAAGTCTGTTCATGTGGAAAGTGCTTATGAACATTCTGCCAGTGGATATAAATCTGTAAACAAGGGGAATACACCTACCATCAAAATGTCATTACTGCCAAACCCCCCCCCCCCCAAGAAGAATCTCAAATCCACATATTAATTGAGGGTGACATAGCTTCGAAAATCTGGAACTATTTTGATAACCTATTAAGGCCGCACATTCAAATCCGTAAGTTCAGCAATATTCAAGAGAGGATTACTTTCTGGAACTCAACTCCAAGAGGCAAAGTTTGCAACACAGTCCTCAAAATTCTGCCCTCTATTATATGCTGGAACATATGGAAAGACAGATGTGCAGTAAGATACGAAGGGAAGCACAAAACTCCTCCTGAAATTATCAATATTATTAAAGCTAACCTATCTATTGTAGTATCTTTGTCTTCCTTGCAGATTAACACGGGCTCTCAAGACATCAGCATAATAGAGAAACTAGATCTCAACATTCCCATTATCACGAGAATACGCCAACCAAAAAGGAGATGGAAATCCCCTGAAGCAGATACGCTGAAGCTGAACATAGGACTTTATTCTTCACAACAAATAGCAAAGACTGGAGGAGCTGGAGTTCTAAGAGATGCAAACGGACATGTCTTGGCAGCAACAACCTGGAATTTAACATCCTTAACTCCCATACAAGCAGAATGTGAGGTATATGGCAAGGCTCTTAACATTTTCTATTCTCTGCTAAGTCAACAGGTTATGGTGGAAACAAGCAGCCCAAATGTGACTGGTTATATTGCCAAAATCAACACTTCCAACTGGAGAGTCATGGAAAAAGTTGAGGAATTGAGACAAGAGTTCTGATAAACCAGAATCTCAAACTCAAGCGCTGCAATCGGTCAGAAAACCTTTTGGCTATTTCACTTGCAAAATGGGGTGCTCAGTATGGTGATAACTTTTTTGGTCACACAACTCTTCCAGCGAGGATATATGACATAGCAATCAAAGATGCTTATTCCCCTTGGTGATCCAAGCTACTAGGATTAGGTGCAGGCACTAGATACACTCACGGAAGGGAGGCACACTCACATCTGATGTAAAAGAGGCAAGTCGGGTGCCGTACTCTTTTTCCTCCTCCGAATTTTCCTCTTACCCCGGAGGTTTGCCGGAAGAGGTTTTGAGGAGGCGAGACGATTTATCCTCTTCACATAGTGGAGTTTGCACGGGTAGGAGTTACCCTTGTAAGTCCGAACGTATAAGTTTTAGGCGGGTTTAGTGTAGAACTTTATCTTAGGCCTATGCACGCAGTAGGTTCAGACGTACTGAGGCTGTAATCACAGATGGAACAAAGCCGGCCTAGCATTATCCACTGATTAAATGCGGAATTCTGAGATATCACACCGGCTTCCGAATGAGATCTTACGCGAAGAAGAGAAAGTTACGAATAGAAGCTTTAGAATAGGTGCACAGATGTAAACTGAATCTATGTATCTCAAACTGCTTAAAGTAATGGAATTATTTTTTTTTGGGTGGGGGGGGGGGGAAACACTTTATTGGACATGAGATATATCCGATATTGCTATTTCAGAAAATTCAGGTTACCACATAGAAGTGGTTCAAAGCCGATGATGATTGATGACAAAAATTTGTTTATTTACAATATATTAGTTTGGTTGGACAATTCTGATCCGTCTTCTATCATGTACATGGAAACAATCTTGTAAGTTTTTCCAAGTTCATAAAAAATTTGCTCTACCCCCAAAAAATGTGACCAATTTTAGAATAGTCTGGACATGAGGATTTCAGAATCGATAATGGATTTTAATGTCGTCAATAGAAAATCACCGAATATTTTTAAACATAATTATGTATGAAATTATTTTGTATAACTTAGCATTTTTAAGAAAAATATTAGGTATAATAGTTATCTATAATTTTTTAAAAAAATGAAAATTTATCATATGTTTCCTCATAGTGGAACTATTCTGAAACTGGTCATATATTATAGTTTGGACCATCAAAATTCAATGTTTAACTTTGTTATAAAGCTACACTATTTGTAAATCAATTATTATCAATAAAAATCTCTGGGGGTAAAAAAAAGTTTTGCAAGTCAACATTTTTAGGGTTTTAGCTAGTACCGAACGCTAACGGTCTAGTAATTAACAAACACAAAGTTTGGATTGTATTGGCATTTTGAACGGCACTAAGCTAAGCTCTCATTTCAAATTTAAGATCCCCATGTTTCACCTGCCCAGCCAATTACAATCCGTTTCAGAAAAAGGCTCTACATTCCACAGCTTTTGTGGTTCCACTGAGAGTCATCCAACAAATTTACAATGAAAACGGAAGTTCTGTACCTTCTGCCTTGAGCCCTGTAAGTTAACTCATACTAACTACTCGCCGCTGCTCTCTCTGTGGTTCACCACCATTTTTTCTTTTTTAACTTTTATTTTGATCTGAAGAAAAAATTGAATGGAGGGCGTTCGTTCACTTCCCCACTTCCAGAAAGTTTTCAGACAGATTCTGGGGTTTCAGTACCCACAGACGGGATATGAACCTAGGGAAAGGCAAGGCCTCTCTTAAATCTGTTCAGACGCTGCAATCTCTACGCCTTCATAGACTGCAGTGTTGTTTGTATTGCAATTTGCTAGCTGCTCGTGAGAAGAGGAAACCCACAAAAAGAAATTTAAAAAAAATTCAACCGATATATTGCAATTTTGATTAATGAAACTTTTGTTGATCAACCGAAATAAGTCCGACAGATAGCAGTGATGACTGATGAATCTACAAACACAGTAGTTGTATTGTCCCAGATGAGAATCCTTATAACCAAAAATCCTACACAAAAGTACCCAAGTTTCCTAAATCCTAATAAGAGAGTTTAAGAGACAGATCCAGCTGATTGAAGTCATGAAATCCGGTCACTGATGAAGATGAAGCCGCCGGACCTGAGAAGGAAGAAGAAGGGGATGATTCTGTTCTCCGGTGGGGGAAAAACTCATACTCCATCAACATGCTCCCTCCTCCGCCGTACCTCGCCGAACCTCTCCGGTGAACTGCAACAATTCCCACACCCTGAAAAAATGCAGTACATGCATGACAACAATCAGTACTACTAATCCATTGAATAAGTGACAGCAAATTTTGTATGCAGGCATAGCATACCTCGTTCATGTTTCCAACCACGCATCCCATCTGCGGTACCAAGTGTGGTTTCGCTACAAGACGTTGACGTTCTTGGGTGAAAATGTTCTCATTGTATCCAATGTTTATCCCTCCACCAACGCAAAAATTCTGGACATGAACTTTCTTCTTCTGTGAGGGGTCAGGGAAACACAGCAATGGTCAAAACAGATATTGAATAGTAATTTCATAACGAATCAAAGCAAGGTGGTGTTTACCTTATGGCAAGTGCAGCTGTCGTACAAGCACATGGCGGCATTTGGGGCCAAAGAGATGTGCTCTCGGGATTTCTTAACAATCCCATATGTATCACCTTGAACCGGATCTTGAACCAGCATCTGTCCACGAAATCCCATGTAGCCATTGTCGTAAGGAGCAAAACCCATCTGGGCAACAGGAGATGAAGCCAGTACTGTCGGACTGTTTGGATCGAGGTTAAGATCCTGGTCCGCTTTGTTAATTTCAGCCATCTGCCTCAATTTCTCGAGCTTTTCCACACCCATTCCTCTCTGGGGCACCTTCTTCTTCGCTGAATCGCAGACCTTGGCCTTTCTCCTACCAGTGGCACGCCGTGTTGGTTGGGGTTGGTGATCTTGGGTCGTGGGGAGGCGCGCCTTCGTCGCTTGATGTTCATTGGGAACCATGAGAAGAGAGGTAGCCATTGCCTTATACAAGCTTTTAGGATTCGATGACTCTGAAATGCTTTGCAACAAGAAGGAGGTTTTTATAGAGAAATAGATGAGGAGAGAGAAAATGGGAAAAAGCTTCAAGAACGAACAAGTATCATACTGTGATCAGTTCAGTACAGCTGAGAAATGCAAAATGTGATGGGGGCTTATCCCGAAAGTTGTTGTGGGCACACCACCATTTTTTGCTATTGCCAGAAACACGACTGCCATTGCTGTCTCTACTCATGACTCTAGGTTTTGGATTCATGATCAAGGAGTGAGATTTTGTAACCACTTTTGTAAGAGGAAACCATGTGGAAGATAACAACCATTTTTTTTTTTTGTAAGGATCGTGAATCTCCTCCATTTGTGTATCATTTTCGGACAACTTGTTCGTGACTCGTGAGTATGAAATTTGTTTGATGTCTTAATTGATTTTGTCTTAATCCACTTGAGGATCGTGAAATTAGTATCAATGCAAATGAGTCACTCAGACGCTCCCCTATAGCACACATAGGGTGAGGATGGGATAGATAGCACAATGTATGGTGTGTTTGTGTAACTCAGACTCATGTATTTGGTGTTTGGACGTGTGAACAAATTAAAGCAAGACTTAACGGAATAAATCATTGACAACTGAAATTCCCCTTGCCTTTATGTCAATATCTGAATCATGGATGGAGAACAAGTACTTATACTACTACCACTCTGGAACTCTATAGGCTTTTTAAATGAAAAAAGAAGCTATTTATACACATATATATATTATAAAAATCTGATAATATATCCCATAATGTTCTTACAAGCCTAAAAACTTTAGTTCTAGAGTATGGTATTGTCAAAAATCTCTTAAAAATACATGTATATATCAAGACTCTAGAGTTTAAAATTGAAACTAAGGTTTGCTTCTGCATCTCCGAGATAGAGAAACCTGCAAAACATAATGCATGAATCGAGCAATGGAAAGTATATACCTGTTTCATGGTGCTTGACGACCTCCCTCCTTGTCATTACTAATGCTAGAATTCGTATTTTATGAAGTGTTTGCATCCTTGGTAATTTGAAGGCATGATGCGGTAGGAATTTGTCAGATGAGATGAAAAGCTTGGGTTGGTTTACACATATATTTGTAATTCTAGTAATTGTCACCATCTACAACCAAAATTGGACACACTGATATAACCCCCATGCACATGAGGTCAAAAAAATACATGTTTTGACGTCGTTTCAATGCCTTTATTGCCAGAAATTTCTAAATCTAATTAAGTACTACTTAACTTAAAAGAAAAGATGTAACGAAAACAATGGCAATCAAGGTGCTAAAATCATGTCAGACCATTGGGCTTTTGGCCAAATGTGTATAAACTTTTCATCGGTCCGAAATTACAATAATGTGTATGAATATATATAAAATTACGTAGATACATAAACTCGCCCTTACACGACAATATTTTTTTTCTATCATCAGAGGCTAGAGTAAATTACACATCCTGGGTCAAAGGGGTGAGTTTATTAAAAAAGTTTAAAATCGTGTTACATTTTTTTAGCGGTGTATTGGGGTGGTGGCGCCCAGCCTGGATTCTAGGGGTTCTTAAAAAAATATGATTATTTTTACCAATTTTTGTATGAGTTAGAAAAATATTTCCATTTTGAATGTTATGTCTCGATCTGTTCCGAGTTATAATGGTAACTGTCGGATGGTAATCTGACGGTCACGATCATAAATAACTTAAATGATAATAACCGTTATCTAACTGTTACTATTATAACTATGCACATATCATCCTTGGCCAAAAAGTTTATCCGATGAATGATGCATAGTTTTGAAGGTTTACACAATTTCATAAAATTTTATTTTGTAACATTTTTGTTGTATGAGACAAACTTTGCACTATAAAGTCTCCGAGTTTGTTTTTCTTTGGGTAGATCCCAATAATAACTCCCAGTGAATTAGAGGGGCCTGTCCCCCGAGGGGGGCGAAAATCTTTGATGTCTGCCCCAAAACAGCACAGAATCGAACAAAAAACAAGCCGAAACCAGTCTCCGACACGCGTCCCCATCTCCTGCACTCACAACATGTGATCCAACGACGCTCCGTTCCTCCCCGTCGCAATATCCCCCAGCCGCCTTCCATCTCATCTCCGTAAGAATGGCCTTCCTGCCCCAACCTACCAACGTAAGACATGAATTTGGGTAGTGGGACCACAGGTGTGGTCCCCGCTAAATATGGTCCCCACAATTGTTGGGACCACCAACCCAACACAAAAAGCTCCGCGAGCAAAAAACGAAATGATTATAATCTTTTGCTTCCATATTTGCCCACTCTTCTCCGTTGATCTTGTGCGAAGCGTGTGGGCCAAAAGAGGCATATTAGCCGCCGGAAGGATGAGATACAGAGATAGCAGCAGCAGAGGTAGGCTTCGGAATTAGGCCGGCCGGCGACAAAAACGTGGGGAAAGTGGCATCATTTGCCCAGTCAGACTTTTTGTTTTTGATCTCCCTCGAGGGGTGTCCATTTTGTAATTTGTCAAATTGGCCTTTTACGTATAAAAAAATTAAATGTTATTTATACCTTATCATTTGATACAGACTTAAAGAAAATACATATGAAGAAAAAATAAAAAACACAATTAAAAAAAATGAATAAAAAAATAATAAATATTGCGATGGTAATGGTTGTCAGTGTGTTTAGTATGTACGCAACAATGAGATCACACATATTATTTTCCAAAAACAAAATATTGAGCAAAGTGCAGATTTTCGGTAAATTTTCTACTATGTCCTGTCAGGACATAGTAGTTGCTAAAATATATCGCTGTGCTGAAGGCTTCATCACGGCAGAGCATCGTATTGAAATTTTCAACGCAGATGTTAATCCCGTGCAATGTGGCGCACGTGAGAATTGCCATTGGAGCCGCGCTGAAGGCTTCAGCACAGACCCTACTATATATACTCCCCCCTAGTACCACAACACAAACAACTTGCAAAGAAGAGCATTTGCAAAGCTAGCCGATCAAGGAGAGCTGCAACAAGGCTTGTCTATCGCAAGGTAATTTTTATATATGGTTAAATATTTTTTATTTTTAATTTAATAATGTATATTTAAAAATATTTTGAATTTAAAAATATTTCAAGCATATTTTTTATATTTGATTTATTAATTACGTGAATATTAATTATCGTTATTAAATTTATACATTGTTCTTATTATTATAAATTTATTTTGATATCAATATGGGTTATAGTCAGGATTAGAGTCAGCATCCCGATCTTTATCGCCCCGGTTCTCAGGATATTAGTGGAGATTTGGAGAGACATAGAAGTACACGTATTTTAAGGAGTGAAACAAGTGTTGGTGCTGCAGTATACTGTAGACATCCAAATTGGCATATTCGTAAGCTTAGGTTGCATCAGTGAGTTGTTAACCATATAGTGGTCGCTGGGTTATGGGGGGCATATCAGAGTTGTGCTATGCAGATAGATTGACATTTTGTGATGACTCTGATTGATCGATGATATCCTCACACGTACACATTCTGGATGTCATTCGGAGAGTGTATAGTCATATTGCAGGATATTTCTATAATATGAGAGCTCCCAATTAATGGACTGCCAGTTACTGGGTTAGGTGGTGGTCTGTCATGGACTTTAACTCATATCCAGCAGCATATGGAGCAGTTCTACGGCATTGCTATTGGCGTTGATGATGTATACGAATTGAAAATGAAGGTTTCCACGTCTGGGAATCATTTATATTTAATATCGATTGATGATAATAGTGATGAAATAGATGTACAGTATTATGCTCGGGGTGTTATAGTCATGATTTTGGATGACATTATGTTTTCGGATCGTAGCAGATATAGGATAGATATGAATTTGCTATTCTACATAGCGGATTTATCGATGATACCCACGTATAACTGGGGGAGTGTGTTGTTGTGTTGCATGTACAACAACATGTGCAGAACTCATGCGGAAAACTTCAAGAATGTGAGCAATGCAATTAAATTGTTGCAAATATGGGAATATTCACACTTCTGGACCATTGCGCCGAACCCTGGTAGGGTCATTCTATCTCACAGAAATCGAAGACGTGCACAGATTCCAGATGTATTCGGGAATATATTTTTGACATGGATAAACAGTTAAAATGCATGATCACACCGAGTTCGATTACTTTGAATGTCGTTTGATGTCATTGGGTCCTATCAGGTATAATCTTAATTTTATTATCTATGATCATTAATTTATTATTATTAATTATACGTATAATTTTAATTTTTGTATTGGTTTGTTTTACATTTTCATTCCACTCCATATCCAGACGAGGGGATGAGTCGTATTCCCGAGCATGATCGTGCGCTATGGACGTACGACGGGGCCATCATTTTTCTTGATATGGTCGAGTTCATGTATAGTAGACGTACCGTTCACAGAATTAGTTGGACTCAGGGAATCCCTCAAGGAGTGGATGTTGAAGGGGAAACACTGACACACAAGAAACCGACTGAGAGGATTAGAAAGTATAATTGGGCAGCTTATCAGAACCAATATATTGGTATGTGGGTAGATCGTTATCTGAATGCTCTATATGATCATGTCAGAGGTGTCAGGATGCCAAGTATTTGTGGGCCGAACAGCACAATCGCAAATTTTGTACTCACGTGCACGTGGTGGAGCAAGTTGGTGTGCCAGTGGATTTTACGACTTTCATGGCTCTTCCGGTATGTGTATGATTATTTTATTCTGTGAGATTATGCTTTTTTCTGATTTTTATTTTAAATTTATCTTATCTGATAAATATGTAAATATACAGATAAAAGATATTTTTGAAAAGACAAATAATAAGGAACTTATGACTACAGAATGGTGTACATCAGTTGGTATGATGTTGCATAAAAAGTTGCGGGACGAATTGGATAACGAGCAGGGCCTTTCATAGACTCCTCCAGGTCAATTAACACAACAGAGAATGCAGCATGATTACGAAGCACATCCTTCACACCAACAAACTAATCTGGGAGCCAAAGACGATTTGATGCCAGAAGAGACAGTTCAAGAATATTTTAGCGGTAATATAAGTCATAGTGATTTTATTAGACGAAGAATGAATGAATTTTTCAAAATTTTATTTACTATTGATTAATCAAAATTTTCGAATTTCATTTATTATTGATTAACCCAATAGGGAATAAAATTCATTGCGTTTTAAAACTTTTAATATGTCGAATCTTAAATCAAATGTGAAATACACTAACTTTAATTATAAGATTTTAAAAAAATAAACTACTATAAATAGGGATTTCTTCCCAAATACACTAACTATAATATTGCATTTCTTATTTAATGTATTATTTATTAAGTATATCATATTACAATTAAAAAAAATTCAATTTTGAATTTGTCCACACTTCTTACAAATTGATAAATAAAAACACTCACAATTTTCCATTTCTTGTTTAGTTTAGCCCTTCTAAATTGTAATGAGGAGATTGATTCATCTACTTTCTCATATAATTGATGATACATATGTTCGTTGAATAACAATCAGGGCTCAACGAACATATGTATCATCAACTATACGAGAAAATAAATGAACTGATCTCCGCATTACAATCTAGGAGGGCTAAACTAAACAAGGGACGAAAAAAGTTTGCTGAACAATTCTACCCATAACGAAGGAGCTCATTTCCGCCCTAGGGACCGACAAGAGTTCATCATTCATCCATCTGCCGAAGTGCACATCAAGAACCTCAGTGATGGAGATCGTTGTGTCCTCTGTGCAAACGCTGATTACAATTTAGGAGTGCTAAACTTAACCACTATCACCCGCGGTCGCACCGTTGGGTTGCATATCTTATTCTTCCGGCATTATAATAACTACTAACATGGAAAGAAGATTTGTGTTGTGGTGGTAAAAAAATGTGAGGAGGGCTGTCTATTTATAATAGAGACCGCGCTGAATCTTTTAGTGCAGATCTAACGAAAATAATACATCGCGCTGAAGTCTTCAGCGCGAATTTATCCAATCAAATACTACCAACATACTTTTAATGTGTTTTTATTGAAAAAAATTACTGTGGTATAACATTTATTAAGTTTTTATGTGTCGGAATAAGTGATGTTTAAATGTGAATTTCAGAATCAATTATATATTGTAGTGGAAAGATCGTCCCAGATCTGGTATAAGAACAAGAAACCAGTTAGTACTTGTCAAGATTATAAAACAGAATCTTAAAATAAGAAACTGAATGTAATAATCTTGTAGTTTTCGAAGTGCGGAAGCGTGAAGATGGTGATTCCGGTGACAGAATGCCGGAATAAGTGCGTGGCCGTCAGT
>JAOYMZ010056859.1:0-13382 GCA_025802335.1 Pinguicula primuliflora
CTTTAACTTAACTTGATTATGTGATTTCCAACCAGTGTGTTTCATCTTCTTACGTTGCCAATTTTGTTGAGGTACGGTTGTATTTCATTGTTTTCATCATGCCATTAATTTTTGTATTCTATTTCCAGAGTATAGATTAATGTACCGATGGATTGTCATTGTAGAATTTGTAAGAGTTTTTTACACCAGACATTTTACTGATTGGGTATTTGTTTTCCAAGTGTTGCATAAAGGTTTTGTGATTTCAACAGTTTGCAATTCCTGCTTAAAACTTAGATGAGTTTGTGGATTCATTCTATACATTGTCACCCATAAGACAAGTATATTCTTCTTGCTTGAGCTGGCTATTTCCTGATTCTTACATTGTTGTTTAGGCGTTTGTCTTTGAGTTCCTACATAAAATGCTATTATCTGCTATGACGTTTCAAGCTCATCATGTTCAATTGTGATGTTAAGGGTGGAAACATTGTTAAACTGGGAAAATAGGAGTATACAGTGCAGTGCTCTCGTGGCACTGCGGGATTGGCCTGGCAGCGGGCCCACACAAAAGTGTTAAACACCGGCCCACCTGCCGCACCAATCCCATTGTGTCAGTTAGGCACTGTATACTATACAGTGCTCTTCCCACTGTATGCCCCCCACTCCCGTTAAACTGGGTGCATCGGGTTTAGGCATATTTGGTATGATTCCAGGTGCCACTATTGCCAAGTTTGTAATGCTTGAATATTTGATCTTGGCATTAGAAGCCGATTTTTGTATGCATATACTATACTCCTCACCTATGTTCTGTCGTTCTTGGTTTAAACTGATGTGACCAGAGTTTCATAGGTGTTGATTGCGAGTTTATCCAACTTTTACCCTTTGATGCACAAGTAGAGTGCTTACATAAAGTTAATCGATTAAGTGAAATTTTTAATAGTTGTTGTATCTATCTCATACCCAAGTGAAACCAATTTACCATGTGCATCTCAGGGACATCTGCAGCAGACTCATTGCTTGCAGCCTCATCATTGGGAGGATGTCTCCATTCCGGTGAACATCAGAATGTTGCACATTTTGATGGCAGTCCAGTTTGATGATCCACTACCACAATCTCTGTCTTGTTATTACATTTCAGCACATCCTGTCCCAATCTCGAACCAGCAGATTTCATTCCTTTCAGAGACAAAGGCTGATTGAACAAGTTCAAAGATGGCAACTTCGACGCAGGAGGCAGTTTCCCATTAGGCAGCAAAGTCCTGAAGTCCTGCATCAGCAGAGGAACCTCAAAATCATCCTTGTCATGCTCGACGATGTTGTCTTTTGCGCTGATGTGTGCTCCAGGTTCCATGTGATTTGTCGAGAAGCTGGACTGATTTGGGAAGTTGGGGTAGAGGCTGACATATCCTCTGAGGTACATCATGTCTATGAAGAACTTCTTCCATGAAGCTTGCCACCCATTGGTTCTTGATCTTGGGATTTGGACAGGATTCTCCTTTGCATTCTCTGTGAATCTCATGTTCATGTACGCACAGAATTCTCTCCACTGTTTGGGTAAGAAAACAGCTCCCCAGCTGCAGGGAAGCTGGTGGAGATAGGGTGTGTTGGGATGGATCTGCTTGAAGAACTCTGTGGCATTCCATTTAGGCCTTTCTTTCACAACTTCTACCAAACGTGGAGTGTATAAGGAAATCGAGGTGAGCTCCGGGAGTGACACTTGAGGATCGTAGTGATACGATAAAAGGGCGTATTTGATCCATAAGTAGTAGTACGGTGAGACTTCAATGTCATCTTCAAGTAGTAGGCCAAAATCATCATCTGATGAAGGGTACCAGCTTTCACTAACAGCCCTGATCAGCCCTCCTTGGATGATTCTTCTTCTGAGAGTTTTCGGGCCGTGTGGCCAGTCGAAAGAGTTCACGAGTTTTAAAGTGGCCTCATCTACTTGGCTATCCATGTTGAAGGCTATTGGAATCTCATCTCCTAAGTAGTGGGCGTCGGTTAGAGACTTGAGAAGCCTTGCAAGGGATGGTGCCCGATTTTGTGTGATGATGTTTATTGATAGTCTCATTCTGTTCCAATCTGCACAGAATGCGGAAAATGGTTTAGGACGAAAACAACAACACTCAACTAGTTTGCGAATTTCGAGAACTGAGGTTTACTTGGTAATGCCGTTGGGTGAAGATCAGCCATCCAGAGAACCTTACTGACTGAAGATCTCGGCAGGAGAACAAAAGTTGAGCCATTGGTGCTTGCATCTGCTGCCATTTTCAAGGCCGTTTTCACGTTTGAGTCGATATCCGAGACCGTGATCACGACGCTTGGATTGTGGATCTTAATCAGTCCTTTCATGCTAGCATACACTGCTTGGAAAACAGGCACTTCCGAGTTTGAAACCCCGGATACAGCACCTATTCCCAGATCAAAAATCATGAACCTCCTCTCCGTGCACACTGATTTAGGCCATTCTAACGCAGCAGCAGCATCTTCACATTGGCAGAACTTGCCTCCAGGAACAGCTATGTAGGCCGTTCTCCCAACTGTGGTTGTGAATTTCTCAAGAAGAGGGCTAAGGGCTCTCACTTCATCCAAAGAGTGCGCATAGAAGAGTGCATCGATCTTCTGAGGATTCATCGCAGCCCACTGCGTGATGTAGCCGGCGGAGAGGGCTTTCCACCATTGATCATCTCTTACTTGAACAATATCTTTGAAGATTGCTGTAGTTTCAGATACATAAGCCAGCCTGTGCTCACTATCTCCCCATGTTTCCTTGTCATTCTCATCAACTGGCACCACAAACGAGCCAGCATTACGATACTTCTGGAGCTGATAGCTGCAGTAGTTTTATGCAAAAGTTGATCAGAAATCAAGCAATTATGATAATCATTGCTGAGCGTAGCCTGCATACCTCAAGGGCAAGCTTACGTGTCAGAATGTTGGGTGTCGAATAAATGAGTTCTATGCTGAATTCTAATTATGAACGTCGAGATTAAGATCGAATTCGGTACATAACTCATTTAATGAGCACATAACATTCGTCACGTGAAGTTTTTTTCGCATACCTCAAGTGGAGATCTTCTCCGGTCATGAATGTAAGAGGCGTCTCGATAAAAAGCGTCTTCGCGAGCTCCGCAGGAAGAAACCATGAACTGGAGAGGAAATCTACTTGCACCACTGTGTCAACTGTGATATCATAAGCTGGATCAGGCAAGTAAAGGCCAGCCTCTTTGGACCGGAACTTTCTGTAGCTTGGGAAAGTGAAGTCCTTCTGTCTGAAAGGCAAGATCCTACCAATACTGCCGAGAACGGAGTTCTTGTACTTGTCTGTACCAGCTACATGCGACAGAATCTGCAGCATCTTCTTCCCTGGTACCATATCATCATCAAGAATGTATATCAAGTCAGAATCTGTCTGAAGTGCCATTTGGAATCTGCCATAGTACTTGAAATCATAGCTTGAGCTCATGAAACTTATCCTCGATTCGTTATAGCTCTCCACTATTCTCCTCAGGCCTTCCTCAGTAGGACTTCCAAAAGAGAGCACCCAAACATTATGAAATGGAAGTGTCTGATGAAGCAAGGAATCAAGCTGAGCACACAACGTTTTCCTCTTGAAATGATTTAGAATCACGGTGACTTTCGGGGTGCGTGGACCGTGTAAATCCCATTCTGATTTCATTGCCATGAGCTCAGAAAGTGTCTCAGTTCCTATATTCATCCTCTGGAAATCAAGCACTTCCTGATAAAGTTCCCTTTTCAACTTGATCATCACTTGGTCACTGGACTTCTTCTGCACAAAATCTATCTCCTCATGCTCACAGATCCCAGTTCTTACAAGGGAGTTATCTTCTTGATAGTGGCTAACAACATGAGGGGAGACTATAAACTGCTTCCATTGCTTTGCTATCCGAGCGGCCCACGAAAAATCCGGTTTTGTGTTTAAATCAATAGAATGGCTCATGTAATACAGCACGAATGTACCACAGATTGCAAAGACGAGCTGCAAACGAGTCAAGGTTGTCATGAGACGAGCCGATGATCCCTTTTGTGCTGCTCTCAGTTTAGCCTTACCTCCCATATAATCTCTCAGCATAAAAGTGCTTACAGAATAGCATCTAGAGCAATGAATAATAACTTCAAAACGAAGGAAAAATGAATGTTATAATTCAAGAGGAATGGGGAGAGAGACCCTTATCGTCATCATCAGATAGAGCTGAAATATATGAGCTAGATTGTAGATGAAAGAATGACAATTTAGTCTAGAGAGTAACTTATATAGAGTGCACAGATAGTGGGCAAATGTGCTGACTTTGAAGGCCTAGATGGAACGGAATATACAGACATTTGAAGGCCTAGTCTAGAGTACAGACATTTGCTTCCTGTTCTGACCATTTCAGTTGCATCTCTCTTTTATATGGATCAGCAACATGGTATCTACTTGTGGCAGGATCCATAGGAATATTACACCAATGTAACGATTGAATATAAGAGAACAAAAGTTCTATGTTTCGGAGTGATTCCAGCGACTTCGCCCCCAAGAATTTTTACATCCTATTAAAGACCACTTAAGTATTAACTCAAGGGGGAAGGATTTTATAACGCGCTTATTAGAAATTTCTGGCGCTGAAGTTGATGGAAGCACACCGAAGCATGAGTCTTTTATTCTCTTATATACAGTCTTTCCATTAATGTAATCAATTTCAACAACAGAAAATGCAATCGAAAAATTGTACACGAATTGTACATATAGAGTTGTACACTTGAAGTTTGCTTTTGGTGTAGTCAATTCGACCACTGTTTATGGGCTCTCTATCGATATAATCAATTTCGACAGCGAGCGATGCCAGTAACTAAATTATAAATAAGCGTTTAATTTGATATATAATAAGATGTCAGCGGAATCACTCACATTAATATATATGTTATTTAATTGAATAAATATCTGACATAATCATATGACATTATTTTTTACATCCATTTTTTATTACAATTGTGTCAACGTTGCAACCGTAATTTATCGCTTCGATAGAAAGTTTATGAATGGAATATCAAAAGACAAGTCATCGAAAATTACTAAAATCTTAATAAAGGATTACTTCATTCCCATAGAAAAAGTGAAATTATTAACTATAAAATCGTCGAAACTCGCACGAATATGTGACTTTTGATTTCTTATGCATATGATTTCTATTGGAAATGACAATAATTGAAATTAAAAAACTGATGCAAATTTGATGTATAAATGTGTCATTTGATTATTTACCAACAAATATGCTCAAAGTGCACCATTGCATATGAATATAAATAATGTAATATGATTCCGCTTGGTCTGACTCTGATGTTAAGGTAGCTCGTTGACTAATAGGGTTTTCGATAATCTTAGCATTTTTAATATTTCAAAGGAAAAAAATGTTATGCTTAACAACAAAAATTCTCGTGCAATTAAATTCATAAATGACATTAATTGTAGAGTTGGCCAATCTGGTACAACTTGGAGGATCAACAAAGAAGGCTAGGCTGAAGCAAACTTCTCGCTAGTTCCTCATGAAAAGCACTGCAATTGCGAATTCCTACAAGGAATAATTTGATAAGGAGAGGCGCCCACCTGGAAACAGAAGTCTGTCTATGTGTGAAACACTGCCGGAAACACTAGAACATCTTCTCCTGAGCTGCCCCAATGCAAAGATCCTCTGGCGGAAAATTACACCGTGGTTAGAGATACCTGACCAGAATTCGCAGACAATCCAAGAACATCTAGAGCAATTCGCGATTGTTGCTCAAAATAATTTGAAGAAAGACATTCTCAATGCGGTGTGGCAGCTCGCAATCTGGACTCTTTATCACAGGATCTTCAATGATGCGCCTGCGGATATACATACTCAATTTGAGGAATTACAAGTCCAGGTCTGGTGGATACTGAAGGCGAAGAAGAGGATTCAACCAGCAATGGGAATTGGTGAATTGCAGAGAAACTCACGCATGTGTATAAATTAAAAGGCGAAGTGGGATGTAGAGATTGAATCCCACTGTAAATACAAAGCGGAGCTTGGTCTATTTGGACCAAAGATAATACAATATACAAGTTATCTATCCCAAAAAAAAAACAAAGAAGGCTAGTTAAGAACACAATTATTATATAATGAAATAGATGGATTTCTTTATGAACAAAATCCTTATAGTGCCTTAACGAAACCCGCGGAAATAACTTAAATTTTGGGTTCGTTACAAGTGATATTGGAGCTAGATACCAATAGCATAAATCTTGTCTGGAATCAAATTGAACAACTTGATTATATGTTATGAAATTATGTAATTTGATGAATAGAAGGGTTAATTTTGTATTTTCACATTTTGAGTAAAAAATAATCAAACACAATAACACTTGAAAAAAATGGCCATTTGATTAGCATCGGGCCGACACGGACCGAGTCTATAATTAAACATGAACTTAACGGTATACTACATTTGGGTACATTAATCAAACACATTACACCAAACTAAACATAGCTAGAGTAGTTCAATATCATGCATTATTCTAATATTTTTTTCTTTTCATAGAATATTATTAATAATTATTTATATATATTTAAAAATATTATATATATGAAATTAGGGGAAGAGGAGACTATGCAATGAGGTCCTCACTGTATAGTGTGCAGTGCCCTCGTGAGACTGTGAGATTAGCCGGTTAGCGGGCCTGTACAAAAGTGTTGAACACCGGCCCACCTGCCTCACCAATCCCGCAGTGCCACATAGGCATTGCATAGTGTGCAGTGATCACCGCACACACCCCAGATCCGAAATTAGGGTATCATACGCTTTTTTTTATAAGTAATGAAATTTTATTGTTTTATGAATATGTTCGATCTAGCCCATGACCTTGTCCTCTTACAGGATTACATGAAGTACAAAGACTCCCTACACCACTCACCAAAGCCTATAGTCAAGCCCAATTTACCCAAGAGTTGCCAGGATCGCATTTGGAGATTTTCAAGGGCCCGATAAGAGTTTGGTTGCTCCTGCATATATGCAGCTTCATTACGCATTTTCCAGGTGATCCAAAATGCTTGTTGCCACAGAAGGTTCCATATTGCTCGGAAATTGTATCACCTGGCTGAACTCAGCCATTTCTGTAATTGCGGACAGTGCTGGAGTTGGTAGCTGCAGCCAGTTGAAGATCAAACTCCATAATTGCCGCGAGATCGGACACATGAGGAACAAATGATCAACCGATTCATGCTCCTCTAAACACAAAGGACAGAGAATTGAGTCTAACAGCATACCTCTACGAACCAAATTATAAATTGTTGGAATCCGATTTTGGAGAGTTCGCCAACAGAAAACACAAATTTTCGACAGTACAATTCGGTCCCAAACTTTCGCTATGCTTAAATTTGTTTCCTCGGCTAGCCATTCATCCGCCAGAATTACATTGTAAATCTTTGTAGTTGGGTATCGTTGGATGTTTACGGTCCGCCATTGCCACCTATCATGCTGACTAGAACTGGGAGGTGCGAGAGCAAGTTGAGCTAGAAGGGAGTGTAGCTATGTCCATTTTGTATTCATACACGGGTGCGACCAATGCCAAGTCTAGCGCCAGGTTCTCCAGGTGTGGTCGTAGAATCCCTTATCAAAAATTATTGCATCCTTGTGTGTAGAGTTAAGATAACTCCGCTATAGATTTGTCGCCTATCCAAACATCGTTCCAGAATTCGATACTGCATCCATTGCCTACTTGTTTCCTTAGTTGTTGTTGGAACTAAGTAGATTTTAAGACAAATCTTTAGATATCTCATCACCAAATAGAATCCGTATAGCGAATGGCCAAGTTACTGATATCGAATTGTCCATAGATTGCTGATAGCACTTGCATCCATAAGCTATTTGGGTCATGTATCATTCTATATCCCCAACGCCCTAACAGGCCTAGGTTGAATTTCTTCAATGCCTTGAACCCCAACCCTCCTCGGTTCCTAGGGTAACACAACTTTTACCATTTAATCCAATATATTTTCCTCTGCCTGGTGGTCTTGGTTCCCCATAGAAATCTGCTTAAGATACTGTCAATCTTCTTTAGGATAGTTGCTGGAGCTTTGTAGATTAAGAAGTAGTAAAGCGGTAGCGCGGATAATACAGATTTGATCAGCATGATCCTGCCCCCGAAGGAGATATACTTCTTGTCCCACCCCTTTAGCCTGTTGAAGATCGAGTTTAGAAATGAATTCCAAGTTCGTTGGGGTCGTGGATTAGCTCCAACCTGTATCCCTAGATACTGAAATTGGAGAGTTTCAACTTTGCAGTGTAGGGTAGCAGTGTGATGCTCTTGCCTATCCATCGGGATGTTGATAGAGAGTCTACTCTTCTGAGAGTCTACTCTTCTGAAAGTTTACTTTGAGGCCAAAGGTTAAATCAAAGATCTTGAGCAGCCTTTTAATAACTGTAATGTCTGTTATAGAGTCATTTCCAAAGATTATTGTATCGTCCGCGAACTGCTAGTGAGTTATGCGTAATTCAGCTTCTCCAATTTGATATCCCTTCTTCAAATTAAGGTTTGTTGCTCTTGTTAATAGCTCATGTATCATACGGTTGTTTAGAAAAATTTTGAATCCGCCACGACATTAATTTTAATATTTTAGTTTGACAACTTCAATTTTAATATTTTATTTTCCAATTTAATATTGAATATATTTTAATAAATTGGAAGCAGTCTCATGGTGTATTGTTCTTGCGTGTAGAAATCTCCGTTCATCACCACTAGCACCACCATCCCAAGATGCCGAAACCACTAATAATCGAGCCATGGTTGGGTTGATCTCGTAGATAAATAGTAAACCAGAAATTTTCCAGTCTCAAACATTGCGTTCAGATTAAAAAATCTACGTACCAAATTGTTTCTATCCATTGGATTAAAATTCAATGGCCACGATCAAATGATAATAATACGCAAGTCTTCGGCACATAAGTTTTTTTAATCGGGATGCAATGTTCGGGATTAGAAAAAATTTCAATAGTAAACTCATCATGTATATTCATGTAAAAATATCATAATGGTTTTATTACAAAGATATATTTTACCCCCAAAACATTTCAGCTCCAGACTTTATATTCAGATTAATGAGCCTTATGTTCAGAAGTTTATTCTTGGCTGTCCAAATGTTTGAATCCGACGGTCGCAATTAAAATTCTGAACATAAGACTTATTAATCTGAATACAAGGTATGGAGGACGGCCGCCCACTAAAATTTCATTTTAAAAAAAATATGGAGCATAATTTTTTTTATTTACCCACCATACTTTTTTTTTTTGATAGATTACCCACCATACTATTCCATGAGAATCATTATTCTAAAAAACGGTAGACGGGTATTGAGCGGGCAAGGGTCTAACAGCACCTAGGCCCCATTTAGATGTGTTTTTTAGACACTTCTAAAAAAGTTCTAGGTGACCCATGGGCCTGCTTGCAGGAAGCCCATACTCATTTGTCGCATCACATCGATTTTTTTAAAGTAATGCTAATTAATAGAATAAAATTTTAATTATTTTATTCATAATAAAAAATCACTTTTAAAAAATCCTGAACCATATTAGAAAAATGTGGAATGATACCTATACTTTCAATTCGAGTATTTTCACCTAGTTGTTTTTGTAATAGTGTGAAGCTTTGTTTGGATTTAATTAAAGAAGTTTGTGAATTT
The DNA here is from genome assembly GCA_025802335.1 of Pinguicula primuliflora. NCBI lineage: Eukaryota > Viridiplantae > Streptophyta > Magnoliopsida > Lamiales > Lentibulariaceae > Pinguicula > Pinguicula primuliflora. Next base: position 9,675 of record JAOYMZ010056859.1, read on the forward strand.
CAGATGCAATCAAGCTCATAAATTCCTTATTAAAAGATTTTGGAATTTTGTGTTGCTAGGAAGACATTTTGTACTTGATTTTTAGACAAAAACATTCAAGTGTAGATTTATTTGGTCGGGCCCAACAGGAAAACCAATGTATTTGGGAGTGAGGATAGGAAGTCATACAAAGGAAGTCATAATACAATTTTATCAACACCATCTAGAGCGTTTAGTCAGATCTAATACAGAGAAGCTTTCAGACGGGATGCAGGTCACATAGATTAATTGAGAGTGTACGCTCACGAATACCGAAGATGATGGAGATTATTACTTTTATTTACCAACTTAAAAAGAATAAGTTCTTGTCAAGACTAACAAGTGGATCTGACCTATTAGATTTTTTTTTGATAGGTAAGTGACTTTCATTCCATAAAAATGTATGCACAATTTACAAAATCAGGATCTCTCACATCCTGCACGAGGATATCTCAAATTACATTTGGACTTTCATGCTTAATGTTAAGTCTGGATCCATTATCCAGTTTGATATCGTAGCTGTTGTTGGTTTCTTACCAAAAGATTCAAGCCAGTACCAAACATCTATCTTAATTCGTTCGATGATATCTGGTGAGCCCCCCTCCTCATATCTGATACAGTTGCAATCCCACCAAATGTGCCAGACTACAGCCAGCCAAACTTCCTTCGATCTACGCCCTCGGACCCTGTTTATATTAGCATTCAAGGTCTCAATCGGATGTTCCTTTCTCGTGTAAGTCACTCCAAGCCACAAGCTGATACTGTTCCAAGTCTCAACAGCATGTATACAGTCGAAGAACAGATGCTGAACACTCTCAATATTCATAGCACACCAAACACATAGCTCATGTGAGTGTTGAACATGTACTCCCCTCTTCTTTATATTATCCATTGTTTGTATTCGATTTTGAAGCAGTCTCCACACAAAACACTCTATTCTTAACCTATTAAATTAAGGACAATATTATTTATATACACTTTTTAAACACTATTTAATGTTTATTGACACTATATTGTGTCAACAATTACAACCATAACTTTAATCATTTGTCATTATTTTTTCTTTTATTCGCGGGTGTGATTATTGACACATTATAGTGTCAACAAATAATGTCTAAAAATTATGTATGACTATCATTTTCCATTAAATTATAACAACGTTATGATGATAAAGACAGTGTTCCATAAATTGATACACAAATTGAAAAATGATGGTGTATTAAAAGAGAGTATGTATGTCATTACAACAATTCAGGATACAACTTTTACGATTGATAAGACATTGCCAAAAAATTAGAATTCTATGAACGGCCTTCGAACACAGTGGGAGAACCATCAACATTGATAGAATGGAAGAAATATTTTTATGAATAGGTGGGCATTTTTATGTGACACCTAAGGCTTCCGAACATGAGGTTCAAGTTCTCAATATAGAAAAATTCACTGGCTGACTTTGACCTCTATTTGCCGAGAAATTGTTCTGGGAGATCTTGGCATGAAAGATATAGAAGCTTTCAATGACGCACTACTTGGGAAATGAGGTTGTAAGCTCTTGGACAACGAGGACGATGGACTATGGAAACAAATCATGGAATGTAAATATGGTGATTTGTATAGAGTAATACTGCATGAGGGTATTTCGATGAGAGCACGAATATGAGGTTACTCTACCTGGTGGAGATCTCTGCTATTTTTTATCAGAATGGAGTGGTTCTGGAGATCAATTTCGAAAGTAATTTGGGATGGCTATGATACATACTTCTAGGAAGATTGTTGGTGTGGAAAGTATAGGCTCTGTGATACATTCCCCAATCTCTACCATATTGCAGGAGACAAGTTTGCCCTAATTGCACAAGAAATATTACAATCAACTTGGAGTTGGCAGTGACTACGAAATCTCTGTAACCCAAAAGTATCACAATTACAAGATTTGGCATACCAATTGTCATAATGCTTCCTATCTGCAGAAAATCCAGATAGATGGCAATGGAAATTAACTGGGAATGGGCAATGTACCGCGAATATGGCTAACAAAGCTATCATCCAATCTTCAAAGATCCTCATCCCTGAAAATCCGCATCTGGCGCAACTGTGGTCGAAGTTTGCTCCAATTAAGGAAGGAGCTTTTGTCTGGAGATTGCACCAAAATCGGATCTCTTCAATAGACAATCTAGTAAGCAGAGTGTCAATGTAGGGGTCAACGTGTGATGCAACTTCTGTGAACTAGATAATGAATCGCTAATTCACCTTTTTCCAGTGCAGTGTTGCGAGAGAAGTCTGGAATGCAGTGTACCATTGGATCAATGGCAAATTGATTAAGTTCTATGCTGATGCTTGGCATAATTCCAATCTTCACATGAACAAGACAAGAAGGAAGCATGATGCTGATTATTGGAAATGTGTATGATCATCTGTTATATGGGTGATATGGGTAAGTAGAAATCAATTGACGTTCCAGCAAAAGCGTCCTTCAATGGGAGAAATGATCTCAATGATCAAGTTCAAACTCTGGGAATTGGCCAAGACTAAAAATCTATTTCAACGATACACTGCAATGGAATGGGAAAGAGAGACCAAAGTAATCCACGTGATTGATTTTGGGTAGATATGCTAGCTGTGACATTGTAAATAAGCTTTTACCTACTTCATTTAATGAATGAATTAAACTTATTTTGCTAAAAAAAGTTCTTTAATATAATCAACATCAATATGAAAAATCAAAACCAAACACCATAATCAAATAATATAAAAAAACAGCATCATAAGAAAAGATCACACCAGTCGCATAGTGTTCAAATCTCTACATATACTATATGTAATAGGACATAAGTTACATAGATTTATGATTATTCACAAATTTGGTGCTCAATAATGGCCACATGCATATCATAAAATTGTACTCAATAATATGTCTTAAAAATCTAATTTCAATATGATGTCATTGTTAATGGATGAGCCCTTAGACAATAAGGCAAATTTCACTTTCACTAGAGTGCACTATAGACAACATGGTCAGGTGAGCTCGGTGATTAACAGGTTTCGAGTTCAAGTCTCACTAAGCACGTTTGGTCAGACCTAATCCAGATGAGTCTTTGGGCTAGGTGCAGACCCTCCACTTGAGTTCACTCTTAAAAACAGTAGAGGAGCTGAAGATCTAAAAAAAACCATAGACAATGTACAACACAAGATTTTGGGGATCTCAAAAATTGGTGGGGATGTTGTTGATAATTCTGTCCTTGTTGTCGGTACTATCATTGTTTATGACCATGTTTCTATTGCCACTCTTGTACGTAACTGATTCGTGATGAATTCGTGGGTTATATTCGTGGTTTATATCATTTCTCGTGTATAGTCCCGGTGGAAGCTAGAATTCTTATATTTTAAAATATTTTTCCAAATTAGCATTCAATGCAGATGCAGGTTTAATAATTGGATGTAATATTTGACAAGTTGAAAAATGATAGTTTAGTAAAAAAAGTCAGGATAGCGTTACCAACAGAAATCTTCATATGCTCAATCCTTGTGTGCTTAATTCGTACTCAACTTTTCGTAGCACCATCCGTTTACAAAATTGGTCGCACCATTGGAAAGATTATACATTGAATTGCATATGAAGTTTTGGTGATATTCCGACGACGTTATCACCGTTTAACGGAGGGTTATAAATCCCCTTGGGTTAAGTAGTCCTAA
>JAOYMZ010056870.1:0-13381 GCA_025802335.1 Pinguicula primuliflora
ATATTTTAATTAATTATAATATATTTTATTTTAATTTATTAAATTTTTTTAATATTAATGGGTGGAAAGAGAGTGGAGAGATTTCTTTCCACCACTTCACATGGTGGAAAGAGAGCCCCCCATGGGGGGAGGGAAATTTCCCTCCCCCTTGCAGATAGTCTAAGAACTACAGCTATCCAAAGACATTGACAACAATCTGTATTTGTTTTGAACGAACATATTTTTTGATAACCTATGGGTATCCATGTCCATTCGGGCTCGACTAATCTCATAGGAATTAATGCAAAGATCACAAACCTGGCCAAACTCGGGCCTAAGCCCCTGGTCGTGACCCAAACGAATTTTTTGTTCCATGTTGGATTCGAACCTGAACCGCAGGCTCTCAGAGACTTAAATTCGGGTCATCAACCACTAGGACAATTCGTCTGGGTTGTTTTGAACAAAGATGTGCTTTCTAAACAGCTGAATGTTTCTTATGTTGTTGATGTTCTTTGAACTTTGCTGCCAACTATTTGAAAGTGTTGTGAAAAATAAATCGGAATCTGGTGTAAATATGTGTAATTTGTAATTAGAAAATTTCCCGCCCCCCATTTTTTTAGGTAGGTAATTTGCTTCATTAAAACATGTAATAGTTTACAGAAGTACATACAACTCATCGCTCATCGGTGCATCTTCTATCAATAAGCAATCTTATTATTCTAAACCAAAAATAACATTGAGTAAGCTACATCTAAAGAACTAAGAGCTACTAATAATGTGGTCACCCCTCATCGTGCAAATATTGCAGCCGGATATCTTCTCTACTCGCTTAATGAATAAAATGTGGGCGCCTTGTTTCTAGCTTCGATCCAGAACCAGGTCTGGTTTTTGATAATTTCCACGACATCAGACATTCCTTCTCCGCCAAAGCAGACTACGTTCCTTTCTTTCCAAAGGTACCATATGGTTACTTGCCAAATAGCCTTTCCTATGGCCTTCCATTCTTTACCCCTAAGCTGCTGAACAAACATACTGCAATGTTGTGCGACTGCATCCTGCATCACACATTGTATCCTCATCCAACTGCATATTTCATTCCAGATCTCCACAGCGTGCGTGCATGTGCAGAAGAGGTGAGCTGTTGTCTCTTCTTCCAAGCCGCACTAGACACAGCGCGCTGCTGAATCTGTCGTCACCCCCTGTTTTCTGATGTTATCCATGGTAGTGACCCTGTCATGCAGCAGCCTCCGGATGAATACTTATACTCGCTGTGGAGTTATCTTACTCCAAGCCTGAGCTAAGCCGGATCTTGGTTGTTTGAATGCCAGCTCCTGGTTGTCTTGAATAATGGCATATGCTGACGCGACAATGAACCTGGTGGAAGGGTCTCCCGACCATTGCCAACGATGAGGTGTATTTCCCACCCCAAAATGATATGTGACCAAATTTTTGGACTAACTTTTCATAATTATTAAATTAATATTAGGTATTAATATAAAAATTTAAATTGAGACTGATTCTGTAATTTCTCATTTTGGTCCTCGTAAGTCGTAACACAACGTTTAAGGCTAGGGTTAAGATTGTTGCTTTTAAAATGCTTATTTAATAGGTTTTAGTTTTTGGCACCGAAGCCGCCGAAACCGAAATTAATGATCAATTCTGACATCATTTCAACGTCAAGATTCCAAAACTGGTCTTACTTTTTAGTTCGGCGACCAAAAGACTACGATATCGAAAAGTTAGTCCCAAATGTTGGTAACCTATCATTACCCATTTCCCACCCGCACCATTGCGATGCCTAAATAACTGATTCTCCCTCTTGTTGTCAAGAATATTCAAATTTTGTATCGGTGGGATGGTCCTATATATACTACTAATTTCTCGTGGGTGTACCGAAATTTGGGCACTTTTCGGTCGTCGAAATAAAAAAAATAAGATCGATTTTGGAATTTTCACGTTGAAATGATATGAGAACCGGTCCAAAACATTTATTTGGGATCTCATAACACATTGGTTAAGGCTAAAGTTATGTTTGTTCCTCTTAAAATACTTATTTAATATGATGTTAGTTTTTTTGGCGGCGAAACCGCCAAAATCGAAATCAATGATCGGTTCTGACATTGCTTCGACATGAGAATTCCAAAACTGATCTTAATTTTTTATTTCGGCGACTCCCAAATGACCAAAAGGCCAAGTTACCAAAGTTCTCTACAACAAATTTCGGTATATGTAGCACTATCTCTAATTCTAATTCAATTAACACCCTAAAAACATGAGAAAATTAGAATAAAATAACAATAATAATAAAGAGAAAAAAGACAAAATCAGCCGAGATGTATTTATCTATTTTATACTTATCCAAAACAATAGTAAATTCTATGATTGATTGGAACTTGCACCATTCATGGCCCATCCCTGCCAATCATCTTGCCATGCCAAAATTTGCCAGTAAAAACACTGCCAATAAAATTGAGTGATCAAATCGGAAGTGAAAATTCGGTCTGGATAATTATAGGAATACATTTGGCCGTATACCATGGGTTATGGAGTGATCCCATAATTAATGGTAATTCAATAATGTGTTGTCATGTGTTTTTCTTTTTATTTTTCTTTCCTTTTTTTCTTCCCCTTATCATTTTCCATGATGTAACTTACTTTTGACACTTTGTTGCACTTTTTACATTGAATTGAGTGAAATGTTTTGTTAGGTAGGTAAGTTGAGAGAAATACTCTCGCTCCTCCTCAGTATTCGAGAGTTTTTTACACTCCTGATTAATCTAGGGGGTCTGCACCCAGCCTAAAGGCTCCTATGGATTGGAATAGGCCTGCTCAAACGCTTTTGTTGGGACTTGAACTCGAGATCTCCTAATCAAAAATTCACCTAATTACAACTAGATCAAACGGACTTGTTGAGTTGAATTTTTAATATTTAATTGGATGCTGACAGGTAATGCAAAAAAAAAAAAAAAAAAAAGAAGTAGGTGCCTTATATATAATTTTCGCACTGTTACATGTGGCCTCGCAAAACTACCCGATTAGAAAATTTTCGGTATCTAGAAAGTGCTATGTTTGGTTACAAAGGAAGGAGCAAAAAGGGTGTGGCGTTGCTCGATGGAGCCCCCACTCCACCTCTCTTTGCACCCACCGCTTATTATTTATTACACTCCAGACTCCAATCAACTCCAACGTGTTCTGGGTATTGGCTTTCATGGCGTCGGAAGTGGGTGGGGATATGCGGCACCAAAAATTGTCGTCGGACGCAGCGCCGGTCTCCATACCGACGGAGTTCAAGGGCTCTCCGAGATCGTTGCTACCCACCATGATGGCCATGGCAGTTTGGCTGGGTTGTATTCATTTCAACGTCATTGTCGTACTTCTATCTATCGTATTCCTCCCGTTTTCGAAAGCGGTCGGGTTCGTGGTCGTTCATGGATCTTCTTGTAGTAGATTTTTGTTCTGTAATTATTATTTTTGGTTAAACCCCTGTGCTGCTTGGTCAGGATTATTGGATTGCTTCTGATACTGATGGTGATTCCTATCGATGAAAGGAGCAAATGGGGACGGGGGTTAGCCAGGTCAGCTCGTTAAGTTCGCATATCAGTGGATTATGTTTTTGTTTTCTTATGATCCTAATAGCTGTAGTTCTTGGTCTATTGTGTTGTTAAATGGTGAAAAGTTTATATCTTGTGTGAATAGGGTTTAAAATGTTTTTAATTGATTGATGATCAGGTCTATATGTAAACATGGAGTTGGTTACTTCCCAGTTACTTTGCATGTAGAGGACATCAAAGACTTTGATCCTAATGAGGCTTATGGTAATGCTAGTATTTGGTCCAAGATTGTTTCTTTAAACATGATCTGTTTATTTTCATTATTCAATGGCACCGTGATGCGGTTTGTAGATTCACTGGCGGGGTTGTATGGATCCTGGCAGTTGGTTACTGACTGCTGAAAATGATAATCTTCCTTCGCTTGTGAAAGTCCCTCGATAGATAACTTATTTTCGGCTTAATCATAGTGTATTGTCTTGGAAAACTGTTTCTGCCTGACTTCTTGTGTTGGTTTAAAATAGGATTGACGTGTTCAAAGCTTTTTTATTACCCTGTTACCAAGACTGGTATTTTTGGATAGGCTGATTTGTAAGGGTTTTGGAAAGACCATTTTGATTTTTCTTACAGATATTTTCGGTCGCAGTTTTTGGATATGAGCCACATTCAGTTTGGCCTATTGGGATTGTTGCACTTGCTGATGTTACAGGTTTTATGCCTATTCCAAAAATCAAGGCTCTTGCTAGTACTGCTGTAAGAATTTGAGAAATAAATATACTTTTATCTCATTCAGTCTATTGCCATGATTTAAATAGATTTTTATCAGGTCTTCTACACTCCATTTATGCGACATATATGGACGTGGTGCGGACTATCACCTGCCACGGGGAAAAACTTTAGGTCCCTTTTAGCTTCTGGTTATAGCTGTGTTGTAGTGCCAGGGGGAGTTCAGGAGGCGGTCTACATGGAGCGTGGTTCCGAGGTTCTATCCTTAGCAACTCTCTATTTCTCACATCGTTAATATTTTTAGTGGTTCATCTGCCTTTACATAAACTCACTGTCTAGTATTTACATTTTACTACAATCTCATTTACTTTTGTTTTCTTCATAACTCATGTTTATTGTATCTTTTACGTACTCATCTTTAGTCTTGAAATTTGAGTCTACATGTAGTATTGGACCATAGTTTGAGCAATATGCTATTGGTAAACAATTACCCACAAAATGTGATCCTGGTTACTTAGGCATATTAGACTCTCTCATTAGGTAATTCATTTGTCGATCTGCAGTTTATATATGTTGTGCTATTAGTGCGACACAGTGCACTTTTCTTTCCTTATTCTCCGAAGTTTGGGCTGAAATGTGTATACAGACTCTGAATTTTATTAGATCAAATGATTTTTGCTGTCTGGTTGTACATTTACTCTTCGTTAATAAATCTTTTGCGCCTCACATGCAGATAATTTTTCTTCAAAATCGACGAGGATTTGTACGTCTTGCGATGGAAATGGGCAAACCTCTGGTTCCTGTTTTCTGCTTCGGTCAGGTGTAATAGTTTTTCGTTGTTTCCTATTTACTCTTCAAACTACTGTATGCAATTATGGATCCCTTCAACCGTAAGTATCCTACTCAAGCATTTTTGGTAATTTTGACAGCCTAAGCATCATTCTTCAGTTGATGATGTGCTTTGGGGAAAATGATATACACCACCCCCTTTTCACACACACCTCCACACCTTCATTTGCAAGGGGTGGTGTATAGCATTTTCCGTGCTTCGGCCCTTCTGAATAAGTGAACATTAATTTTCTGATTGTTTCGACTATTTTTGCAGTCTGATGTATACAAGTGGTGGAAGCCTACTGGGAAACTTTACATGGACTTCGCTAGAGCTATAAAGTTCGCACCTATTGTTTTCTGGGGTTTACTTGGGTGCGTACTTGTTCTACAAGATTGTGCTACTGAAACACTAACTCGTGACCATTTCCTAATACATGCACTCTGAGATAACAAGATGAAATCACACACTGTAGCAAGTGATCCATTTTTTTTTTTTGACAACCTATGGGTATCCAAGTCCTTCGGACCTTCCTAATTCCATAGGTGTTCATACACGGCGACCCCCATGAACGAACCGGTTGACCTAGGGTCAAAACTCTAGGCCGTGGCGCAAATGAGTTGTTTTTTTTGTCCCCAGTGGGATCCGAACCTAAATCCCACCACTGGACAACCCATTTGGGTTAGCAAGTGATCCTTATATACTAGAGTTTCCACTTTTGTTTACTGCTCTTGTTTTGTTTTGTAGAACGCCCATACCATTTAGGCAGCCAATGCACGTCGTGGTTGGTCGACCAATTGTCCTCGAGAAAAATCCTCAGCCTACTGCAGAAGAGGTATGTAATGTATGCATAGCTTATCAATGAGCATAATATTAGTGGGATCCACAATTTGGAAGAGGGGTCCCTCACTGCATAGTGTGCAGTGCCCTCGTGGCACTGCGAGATTGGCCGGTCAGTGGGCCCACGCAAACGTGTTGAACACCGGCTTACTTGCCGCACCAATCCCACGGTGCCACGTAGGTACTGCATGATGTGCAGTGAGTTAGCTGACTCCCCAGCTCCCCAGAATTTGCTCCAAACTAAACTTGTCCTCCGACGTGTGTACAAGCTATTACGTATATACTAGACAGCAAACAAATCTACAGATTCAATGCTGAATGATGTGCATGCATTTCTTGGTTCTTCACCTCAACTTGTTACATCAGATTTTTTGTTTTTTTTTTAGTTTGAATAATCTGAGTGAGTTGATCATCATTTGTTTGTAACTTATTCAGCTCAACTATGAATGTAGGTTGCTGAAGTTCATGCACTGTTCATCGAAGCAATGAAAGACCTGTTCGCAAAGTATCAAGTAAAGGCCGGTTATGCCGATTTGATGCTCAAAATTCTGTAGCAGTCAGCATCTTTATTGTTGAATATCATTGTTTCTAGCCCTACGACAGCTATTCTATAGGATTAGAACTAGAAGCTATAATAATTTACAATATAAGAATAAAATCGCTTTCAAAATTGTTGGAAATATGCCACAAATTATTTTTGAACAAGAACTTATCGATTTCTCTTTATTAAGTTGTATTGCATGCAAACAGCTTTGAAAGCAATTTCGATGCAATAGTAGTGCAAATTATTTAAACGCCAATCCCATCAAAGGTTCACACGCACAAATACTATACCACAAGACATATTTAGCATAAGAAATATAAGACACACACATAATAAGTGTGTCTTGTACGTTGTCTTATGGTATAACATTTCTCGTTGCATGACCTCAGAAACCTGGTCCTGCTATTTTGTCTATTTGGGTGCCCCAGAGCAAGTCTAATGAAGATAAACCTTGGTAGCCTTTCAGTTGCCTGGCAAAAATTCTTTAGTTCTTGGTTCCTTGGAAGAGTTCATCAAGTCGTGTTATCCTTTCGAGTTCACTGGATTTGTTCTCCCCACTATTCGGAGTTCAATTGTTACTACCATTCTACTAGATTCGATCCTGGATCCATAACAGGGATCTCCCAATTTTCAAAGAACGAAGCAAAAAGCAAATGAGACAGACAGACAAGAGTAACGAATCCATCACATACTATTCCTTCAGTGGATCATGTTTCAAAACCAGGACAATCCACCTTCAGCCACAACAAACTCATACATGAGTTCAAAGACCAAGAAATCAACATTTTGACAAACTTCGGGTATATAGATAAGAGATTCATACTATACAAGATCCGGGAAACATGAAGCCATCATAACCTAATCCAACCTATGGAGTAGGTACTACTGGAATAGTGCACAACTAATACACAATCAAAACATGAACAAATTGTTATACCAGCTCGATCTGCGACTATAACGGATTGGTTGCGTTTACCAATTGAGACCATGAACATACCAGCTCTCTGATTATAACATTGTTATACATGCTGTTTTTCTGGAGTTCAGATTCTGCTTACATAAACATCTGGCAATGTACATGTAAATACCTGATTTTTGTGGAATGAAATCGTCTTACTTGTAAAAATAACAAAAGAAAAGAAGGTTCATAAATAGGCATCTTTGTACCGCAGGAAATTCACCTTCTTTTCAAGCATCAGAATGATGTCCCCCAGAATCTGGCACCATAGCTACCAGGTCCAATTCTTCGTCAGAATCAATAGCATCAACAAAATCATAATAAGCGTTTACCTGCCACCAATACAATTAGGTCAGGAAGACACAATATCATTACTATTTCTGAAGAAGAAATTCAAACAGTGTTGTTCCGTCCGAGTGAAAAAAAGAAACACGAACTTAATTAAAAACTTATTTATTTATGTCCGTCTCTCTTAGAGGGGCATTCAACCTTTGGTCGAGGAGTAACAGCATCAAAGCTATGGAAGGAAGGAGTGTCAAATTCTGGGGGTTCCAAGACAATGTATGCTGCTTTGTTTCCATGTCTCTCTTCTGTTTCCTGAGAAGTAGATAAAGAATTTTGAAATATCAGCATGTATATTCTTATAATGGGTCAAGCTGAAGGATGCAAGTGTGTGAATGCTGCATATAAAAAGCATACATGCCCGAGTGGAAAAATTTTAGGCCAACAAAATCTAAAGAGCAACTTTCATGATAAGTCCAAATGTAAATAATATGAAGTACCTGAAATTGTGGATAATCTGGGGCGCTGAATAATGTGATGAGCTTCCCAGATTCTACAATGTGGTCTATTGTATACCCTGAATTCATACCACCCATCTCCTGTCGCTTATCTCGCGCATCAGGGCCTTCATGTGACCTGATGATCAACTGGAATTAAAGAAACATGGGTTTAAGAATAGTGCAGTATTAGACAAATGCCTTCCAAAATATTAAGTCGTGTGAGGGAAATAGGAAAATCCCCCAAGCTAGAAGAGAACCTTAAAACAGTATCGGGTTAATCTTCGGGTTTGCAGCCAAATTCCATCAAAGTAAACTTAGAATGAGCACAAGAGAAGGAGATATCAAGAACCAAACACTTCCCAATACAAAAGGACATATGCCATATGCAGTCATGATCCATGCGTAAAAGCAATGAGCATATGAATCCTCCACAAATAAATAGTAAAATTCTAACGTACTAATGCACTATGGCCTAATGTCAGATACGACAAGAATATTAAAAAGTGCATACCTTTAAATTGAACTTCTTTAAAAAATCTTCCGTACAATCTGGGCCCCACAAGAGACCGATGCCTCTTTCCGTGTTTGGGGAAAGACCTGGCAGCATTGATGGATCTGACCACAAGACATCCCCAGGTATCAAGTTTGAACCTTCCCAGGGAGGATCAAGAACAGATCTTCTAGCTTTTGCCAACTCTTCCAAGGAACCAAGAACTAAAGAATTTACCTCAGAGTCATAAACAATCTTTCGATTCTTCTTTTTGGACCTCTTGGATGGCGTTATAACCGTTCCACGAAATAGCCCACCGTGCGCGGTGTAGACATGCCCAGCTATGATGCTGGCAAGAGGGAGTCCTTCAAAGCAGCCTAAACATTTTCTGTAGACATGCTTCCCATTTTCTCCGTATTTAGTCATTACTTCGTTCTCAAATCCATAGACAGAAGTGCAATATTTTGACTCATGATTTCCACGAAGCAAATAAACTCTTTTAGGAAGGAGAACCTACAAATGCAGCATAAGATTGAAGTACTTGCTCGAAAGAAGCATTTCCATGAGCTATTTAAATTCCATCTATATTATGAGATCTTAAAAATAATAAATGAATCAATAGTTATTATAAACAGCCCATAGGTCAAAGCACTTACAGCAAAACTACACTCCCCAATTTCAAATCTTAACCATTAACAGAATATTAATGAAACCCAAGAGTACCTATAAAAAAAAAATGAAACCCAAGAGTAATTATACTGGACGCAGAGCATTAACCAAGGGGAAATTAGCAATACTGACATATATAGCCCACGGGAAAAAATAACCTGCATGTTACCCATGATCCTTAAACTCAACAAACATAAAGATGATTTACAGTAATATTCAAAATGAGCTTAGACATAGCTTTTTTAGTTGGGCACAATCATGAACTATTATGATTCCAACACAAAGATAGATATACACCAGATTATTGACCAAAAGAAATCAGTCAATACTGTGCAAGCGTTGTGAAAGATATAACTGTAAATTAAAAAAAGCTTGAAGAAGAATCATCAAATGAAGCTCGTTTCTGCCAAATAGTTTCACTAGATGCAGATTATTAGCTCATGAATGATAATAACTTCATCAAATAAGACGAGATAGTTCAGACCTTCCAAGCCAGTAGTAGTAGAAAAACCTCAAGTCCCCAAGCACCTCGGTCAACATAATCCCCATTGAACACAAAAAAACGATCCTCCTCCGGAAACCCAGCAATTCTCAATAAATACAAGACATCGTGCAATTGACCGTGCACATCACCAACCACAACCACCCTGGAATTCGGATCAAGTCCACAACTTTCGTCGATCTTCACACAATTCGGCTCTTTATGCAGAATCTTAGATGCAGCAAGTGCAAGTTTATTGAACACTCCGACCGGTAGCACGGAAGGGAATTCCGTCGGCGGTAATTCTCTGGAAGCCCATTCGAACGCCTCCATGAGATTTGTGACCCAATCAACGGAGAGGGATCCATCGTCTGGCCATGTGATGGGAATTTGTAGAAGCCGAGAAGAGGCAGCAGGTATGTTACAACCGGATGAAGTGCAGGTCGAGAATGAAGAGAATAACTCCTCGTCGGAGGACGGCGCCACCGGTGGAGACGCCGCCGGCGACGAAGAGAGCATGGAGGACTGTTGGGCTGCCGTGATATAACTTAAAGCTGTGACTGTCACTTGTGAGGGTACCGGGGGCGGAGTTCCTTTTTGATAAAATCGAGCCGTTCCTGACAAAACCCAACCTTCACGGTAGAGTAGAACTCCACCGTATATGAACGGTTTCACGTTTTGGGATATGGTTAGAATAGCCCTTCACGGTTTCACGTTTTGGGATGGAAGAATGCTTCTTGCTGAACTGTTGTTGGATGGAATGGAAGACAAGGAGAAAAGAGAAGGGTTTCGAAAAGGGAAAATGTGAAGGGAAAATGTGAAGGGAAAGGAAAAAAATGGATCGGAAAATAATAAAAAAAGTAAATGAGAATACATTATTAAATAATTATTAATTGTGGGATTACTTCGTAATCTATAATATATTGTCAAATGTGTTCTGTACTTTTTATGCTCATATTTTTACTCCTCATATCATCTTCATTCGAAAAACGATAGTTTATCATCCAAAACCCTAAAAATTGGGTGAGCACCGCACCGCACAATTTGCAATTTTTGGGTGCGGTGCATCCCGTAATGGGCACCAACTCGAAATCAGATCCATTTTCAAAATCGGGAGCTCATTAAATAGAGCCCATCCCAATACAAAGTAGCAAAGCCTCCCCCTATTATTATTTATACACAAGTTTCACTTTTCTCTTCTGCAGTCGGAAATTTGCAAACGGGAAGAGAAAAGTGGAACTTCCTACAAATAATAGGGGAGGAGTGGTGCATTACTCAATATAAAAAAATAATATTAATATATAGATTAATATTAATAAAAGTGTGAAGGAGTTAAATGGGTCCAGCAGACCCAACTGCTCTTGCACTCCAAAATAATAATAAAAAAAATTTGAAAGCGTTCGCAGTTTTGACGATGCACTGCCAAAATTGTGGTGTGAAAAAATCTACACCGCACCACCGGTGCAGCGATTTGAACCGTGCCGCACCGGTAATGTGGTGCAAAATCTGCACCACTATAAGCCATCCGCACACCCTTCAGACATGACGGTGCAAAATAAGTATAAAATATAAAATAATAGTTAATAAATATAAAATTATGAATAACAAATAGAAAATTATAAGTAATAAATATAAAATAATTAGTAATATTTTATATTTATATTATATAGTTTATAAAATTAAAATATATGCTTTATAACATTTAACTCTTTGATTTATATCATTTAGTTCTTGTGTTTATAACATTTAAATAAAGTTTTAAATTTGTACGGTGCCAAAATTATGTTTTTGTTAATTTATATCATTTATCTATTGGGTTTATAGGATACACCACCGTAATATTAGGTTTAGAATTCAGTTTTTTTTAATTTATACCATTTAGCTATTGAGCTTATAGGATAGAGTTTTGGATTTGTACGACGGTGAAACTGTCGTAATATTAGATTTAAAATTTATATTTTTTTAGAGTTTATACTATTTTTTATGTTTTAGGGGTTTTATATGAGTTATATATTATTTGTGTATATAAAAAATAAAATAACATGTTGGTTGGGTGGTTAATGGTGCACCCACGTGAGGCTGGAGAGGAGATCGAGAGACCTGAGTTCGAATGCAGACTTCTCCCAAAAAATTTCAATTAAAAGTTTCAATTCCCGCCACGTCAATGGAGTTGCCCTGGTGAGGGTGTCTTATATCGCTGTCCTTCTAAAAGTGGGAATGTAAAATCGTGCATTAATTTATGAATCAACAAACTTACACTCAGTTATACTCAATTGAGTACAAGGAACCAAACGGTGTCGTTTGGCCTAATTGAACAAATAAATTATTAAAAAAAATTGAGAATTTAATTGCAAAACAAAGATGAGGAAAACAACAAATTGAGAAAACTGAACAAAACCAATTATAAGCGAGTGTGAGGTGTTGCATTTCAATCTAATGGCTTACGTAAAATCGAGCTCGTCTATATCGGACGGAAACCAGCATAAGAAAAATTCACGAACACCACGTGGTGTTATCAAATTCTTTCCAACTGTGGCCCACACTTTTGGAGCGCTTATCAGATCAGGCCACGTGGTCTTTTTTTATGCTTTTTTATGTTTTCTTTCGTCCTGTAAAGATTTCTCCAGTTAAAGCTGAATAAAATTTTTATGTTTTCTTTCGTTCTATAAAGTTTTTTTATATTACCCGCCCAATCAAATTCTGATACCGACTTTTGTGGGTTGCCTCGACTCCTTCCACTATCTTCAATTCAAGATTAGATGCCATGGGTGTATTAACTAGTTTACATTCCAGCAATCCAGTCTCAGCGAGTAGATCCAAAACATACTTTCGTTGTGAAATATGAATCCCATGTTGGGATTGCGTCACCTTGATCCCGAGAAAATACTTCAGCATCCCAAGATCCTTCATTCGAACTCATGGAACAAGTTTTTCCTTAGCTCTCCAATCTCATCAATATCATCACCTGTAATCACCATGTCATCAACATAGATAATCAGACATGTAATGCCTTGATCCCGTCGCTTCAGGTACAGAGTATAATCCGAGTTACTCTGAATATATCCACACTTCTTCATAAATACGGCGAACCTCCCGAACCATGCTCTAGGTGACAGCTTTAACCCATACAATGCTTTCCTCAATCTGCATACCTCGTGGGGCTCGAAATCAGATGAGAAACTAGGTGGTGGTGCCATATACACCTCCTCAGATAGGTCACCATGCAAAAAAGTATTCTTCACGTCAAACTGGTGAAGATGCCAGTCCACGTTTGCAACTAATGAGAATAGGACTCGAATAGTATCCAGCTTAGCACCGGAGAAAACGTCTCGGAGTAATCCACTCCATATGTCTGAGTGTACCCCTTTGCCACCAAACGAGCTTTGTACCTTTCAATCATGTTGTCTGCTTTTCTTTTAATGGTAAAAACCCATCTACATCCAACAGGCTTCTTTCCCGGAGGTGAATCACACACCTCCACTGTCTCACTCTTCCTCAGGACATTCATTTCTACTTCCATCGCCTCTCTCCATTT
>JAOYMZ010056881.1:0-13380 GCA_025802335.1 Pinguicula primuliflora
AAGCACCAACGAAGACCTACTTTAATTATTGTCAAAGTCTGTACTTTTTCTTTTTTATTTGGGCAACTATCATGTAAACTAAACTTTTGATGGAGGAGGACGGCCGCCCAATAAAATAAAAATTAAAAAAAAGAACAAAATCGAAAAGTACCATTTGTTGGTTATATGTTTTCTTTGCTTGAATATGTTTCAATTGTGGACATTTAGCTTTTTCTTTGAAATTTTTGGTTATGTGAAGTGTGATGATTACGAGACTAGCGAAGTTTTCGAACATGATACTTAATCAAAATGCTTAATAGAAAAACCTAAATAAATATTGTGCTTAATGTCCTTGAACTGACTGATAGAAATGGACCCACAAATAATAACCGAGATCTCTAATAAGTTCAATAAACTAAACTGCGATATCTTGGCTATGAAGAGTATGTCTCTCCTACACGAAAGAGATGTTCTAGAATACTTTTCCTCCGAAAAACCCAAAGAGATGTTATTTGACCAAACTTCACACACAAAGTTTCGTGCCTTGCATATGAACTGGCTTCAATACAAGACCGATTCGTGTCGACCTGTAATGGAACATATTTGTACTACGAACTCTAGTCTGTGTGAATTAGAGAATGGAAGATTAACATTTATGAGTTTGAGAAGATAGTTAATTTGATTTGTTTACTAACTGATGAAAGTGAGGACATTCGTTGGACTCCTTTCAAGATCTTGATGACTCATGGCATGAACATCAAGACATTTGCTGAATAGCTAACCGTATAGAGAAAGAGGATGGGGTATTGAGAAATTCTGCATCTTCTTCAAGTACTATTGTGACTCATGGGGAGACCCTAAGAAGAACAATAAGTTCTGCAAGCTAGTAAATTGTCTTGATATATTCCTCCCAATGAAGAAGATACACAAACAAAACTCTATGGCAAATGGCTCCAAAAATATGACACAGAAAATGCTACAATTGCGAGAAGAAATATCATTTCTCTTGCATGTGTTCCGAACCTAGAAAGGTACCTATTCTCTGCAATATACCTGAGTTATACATGTGATCCTAAGCATTAGTTGCTAATTATTTTTCTATGTGGATTATTGATCTATGAGCGAACCAACACGAAGTTAACGAACATGATGGATTCATTGAGTTTCATCGTTGTCGCGCTGGAACTCAAAGTATGACAATAAGGAGCAGTAGTGAAAAAGATGTTGGCATTGGCACTTACAAGTTTCATCTTTGTGGCAGAGACACATTGCTATTGCAGGACAACATCTAAGTACCTGGCGTTCATTGTTGTTTGATTGTTACCTTTGGGTTTTGATTTTAATTAATGGTTTAAGAATCATGTATGGCGGCAATGTGTTTGATCGCGGATCTAATAAATATTGTTTTTGTATTCTAGATTTGGATGACATTTATTCAAGTTTAAATAGTTCATCCCTTATCTTAATCTTCAATGCAAATAAAACTCTTAATACATAAAATGGCTTGCTAGACTTGATTGGTCAAGATAAGCTTAATAAACTAGCTAAGTGATGTCTTTTAAACCACAACACAAAGGCTACGCTGCCCTTGTGTAAACCTTGCTTAGGTAGCAAGGCTAGCAAAAACCTTTTAGTAAGGCCTATCGAGTCATTAATCCTTTATATCTAGTTTATCCCGACATTTGTAGACCCATGTGCATAAAAGCATTGCACGAGGTTTTCTATTTTCATCACCCTCATAGATAACTACTCACGTTTTTGTTATGTTTATATGTTATCTCACTGCAATGAAGTGCTTGATATGTTTAAGCTCTAAGTGTTGGATGTTGAAACACAGTTAGGCCGAGAAGTTAACACTTCAAGGACTAATCGTAGTTGCAAATATCTTTCTGATTCGTTCAGAGAATATTGTGATGAAAAGGGCATTGTAAGGAAACTTACTATTCCATACACTCTGTATGCCAACCATCCGTATGGGTTATGGAATAGGAGGAAGCTAATCTTAGACCATATGCGACCATGGGGTTCGGAAGCTATGTGCATGACCAAACCTATCAACATGGAAAACCTGATCCAAGAGCATCCAAACGGGTGTTCATTCGTTATCCTGAACATCCGAGATGATTCGGTGAATATTCGAATAGAGGCATGACTGAAATTGATAGTCACAATGTCAAGATACTAGAGGGATCAGTTCTCAACTATCGATATATAAGACTGGGCAATCAATTCTATGAGTTACAATGGGAATTGCCTGTATTTCTTGGTGTGGAGGAGAATATATTTCACCAAAACACAAAAGATAGTGAAATCTCGTATTTTGCAAGTGAAAGTTTGGCTAATAAAGGTGAGAATGCTAATAAGGTTAGTCCTCAGCAACAATCTTCAATACATTTTACCTGTGAGACTACAAATTCCACTAACAAACGGGTTAGTGGAGTGATCCTTTTTACTAGGTAATTTGATCACGAACTCCCGCATATTGCAAGTGCTAGCTTACCAAATTAAGGTGTAAACACAAATGAGGTCAGTCCTCATCAGCAGTCTCTAATACCTTCAAGTGATGGGACTAACAATTCCACCGACCAACGGGTTAGTAGGAGTGGTCATTTGAATAGGCAAGTCGATCATCAACCTTCTGTACATAATACAGATGTAGCTATGAATTCCACCGACTTTGGGGTTAGTGGGAGTGGATCCTTGATAATGGTAGCTGAAAATCTTGTTATTTGATAGAATAATTCTGTGACGATACTTTCGGATTAAGGAAGATGTATTCTTCTGTACACTTTTCGAAGTATAAGTGCTCACCTCTTATCGTGAGGACATGGACTTACCCGATAGTGAAAGTCACTAAGTGTCATAAAAGGATGAAATGAACTCTATAAAAATAAATGAGGTTTGAGAACTATTTGATCTTCCAAAATGTCGAAAACCAACTGAATACAAATGGGTATCCAGGTTAAGCACTATATGGATGAATCGATCAAAACGTTCAAAGCCCAACTCATGGCAAAAGACTTTACCCAATTTTGGGGGGGTATTGACTACGAAAAAACATTTTCTCATGTTGTGAGAATGGTCTATATTCGCTTATTTCTGGTCTTAATTGTCCATTTGGATATTGAATTATACCTAATGGATGTAAAGATTGTCTGAGGAAGAAATCTACATGGATCAACCTGTTGGGTATGTCTCAGCATGAAAAGAAGACAAGTGTGTTATCTTAAAAGATCCATATATGATTTGAAAGAGCCTTCCAGATTATGTTAGCTCTAGTTTCATGAAGTCATTACATTGTATGGTTTCATCATGATTGATGAGGATCATTGTGTGTATGTCTTAAGGACAAATGAATAAATCTTGTTTCATTTTCCATATATCAGTGACATACTATTGGCCGGAAACAACATGGAAAAGATCAACTCCATTAAACAATGGTTGCCTCTGTCTTTGAGATAAAGGATATGGGTGAATCTAGGCATGTACTAGGAATTGGGATTTGTAGAAATTATTCTAAAAGATTGTTGGGTCTCTCTCAATATACAAAATCTTAGAGCGATTAAGGCTGCATAACTCGAAACCTGTTGATACTCATATTGATAAAAGTTTGGTAATAAGCCTCGAGCAATGTCCCAAAACAGATAAAGAGAAGGAGGAGATGAGCACAATTCCGTATGCAAGTGTTATAGGAAGTCTAATGCATCTCATGTTTTCTACATTGTCAGATATTTGTTTCACGGTTGGACTGGTGAGTCGTTATCAAAGTATCCTGGGACCTACTCATTGGCAAGCAGTTAAGTGAATCTTTCGTTACCTATGTGGAACGATTGATCTAATTGTATCATCAAAGTGAAGATATGCACTCAAAAAGAAACATGGATGTCGATTAGGGAGGTGGCTTGGTGAGTCCAAGTTTACCTCTAGATATGAAATCATCCATGGTGGAGGAGTCATATCATGCGCAGTAATAAGTAAGACTACATTGCTATGTCAACTATGAAAATAGAGTATGGTCGTTATTGAGATAAATACTGTAGCAATTTTGTTCGCTAAGCATCCAAAGTTCTATAGAAGGACGAAGTACATTCAGAAAAGATATTTCTTTGTTTTGGATATCAAAGTCATATCATATTCAAGTATATTCATTATGATAAGATGATTGCAGAATCAATGACCAAACCGATTCCTAGAGATATGTCTAGAGCTCATATCATTAGTCTAGGAATTCGCAGGATTTGACGACATCTTATAGAAATGTAAGAGGACATGTTTATGTAATGAATTGATCAGTGAAATAAAAAGACATTTCTTTTCATGTTATGCAATTATTATGAGTTTACAAATCAATTACAAAGGCACAATATAAAATATCACAAAACTTTACGATTGACTCTATCACACGGGAAATCACCCTTATACTTGTGTAGCGGAAGGTTGAGATAGATAGAGATGACTTCAGTCGCTTCAGTAGGTCTAAAATGAGATTACTAGATAATCGAATGTGAAATAACAGGTTCACATTAAGTTTTAAAGCCGAATGTATAGGTTAAACACTAGGTGTTTTTATCAATGGCTACGATTCGCATGGTATACGTTCGTGACATGTCCATCTGAGTGGGAGCCATATCATGATACACATATCATACTGTGTGTGCTGTAGAACGATCGTTGTGAAAATGAAAATAGTTTTTTCCTGATTGTCATTGTGTGATCACATGACTTTTGATCCACCATGAGCGTTACTCTTTGACTTAGAGCTATAACTTGAAGTTGAGGCTTGATGATACTATTTTAGTATGAATCCTAAGGTTTTGGTTCTTAATGGTCACGCGGACCATGCTAGGAAAGCAGTCGAGTTGATATAAATGGTCATTGGTGTCTAAGGAACAATCTGTCTTGCTCACCATATTTACCCGGGCGGTTACACTATGTATGTAACCAAATATCGAATAGCTTAAAGAGAATTTGTAGCTATCGTTGATGCAAAGAGAATTTGGGATATCAACATTGTGAAAATATCCAGTTAGTTTGATGGTAACTTAACATGATATTACTTACTACGGATATTGATCGCACAAATTACTCGTATGAAGCATCGAGAAAAAGTTTGAACAATCCATTGCGGCTTGTGTGGCCGAGTGAGAGTTGTCAGGATGCAGCTTGTGTAGCCAAATGAGAGCTGTTAGACAAATACGTTATCACGTTAAACAGTACGCCTTATGTAGCCGAGTGAGAGCTGTTGGACATTAACGTAATTATGACGAAATATAATTAAAGATTAAATTACAATTAATGTGCTTAATTGTAATTTAGATACCTATTGTGTTGATTGAGTTTTGGAACATATCGGTCCATGTTCATTCCTATAAATAAGGAGATTCTCAGAAGCTAACAGAATGCTGGACGCTGAAAGCTTAACCCTTAATGCAAACCTCCATTCTATTCTGTGTTAAGACCCAATTTTCATAATTCTCTTGAAGTGTTGCTGCATCATCTTGGAAGGAGAGTTTGGAGTCGTGAAATACTAACGAGACTCTCGTAGCCCCGATTACAGATCTGCTCAGCCAGAATATTATGATACAACATGCTTCTACTATAAAGATACGATTTCGTATTCGTATTTAATTATAAGATATGTTCTGATATTTAGAAATCAATATACAACCCTCAAGCCTCATATCTGATATCTACTATATCAGATATGTTCTGATATACAACCCTCGTAGCCCTAAGTGCGTACACGAAGATGTGTTGAGCCACATTTGATGTTTGAAGCCCAAAAAGTGAAGATGTTGTCCCTTTTAGACCGTTCAGGGACAACTGAGATTAGAGAAAGGTTACAGGACACTGCTCACCACTCACCGCTATCTCACCACTGTCTCACAAGTGTTTGTGTGGGGTTGTGTGGAAGCGGTGCACTAACGGTGAGGCCATAGCGTTGTCTTATAGATTTTTTCCTGAGATTATGATCCCTACTTGTCCCGGCCACCACATATTTACTCTACTATACTAGTGTTTTCAATTTTCATTCACAAAGGGGGTATAAAATGAGATTCAACTAGCTGCTTGTGGCGTGATGGCGTCCCTTCGGGGACATTCGATAAAATTGGAACAATACAGAGAAGATTAGTATGACCCCTGCATAAGAATGACACGCATAAATCGAAAAAAAAAAACTAGCTGCTTGTGGATTTGAGGCTTCCCTAATTGTTTAGATTTTCCAAAACAGAAGTCGGGTCGGGCGCATTTCTCTTGGCCAAGCCGCATTTGAATTGGACAATAGAACTGTTTTCGGGCCAAGCATCACTTCTGACTTTCTTGCAATTATTTTCAGGTCTCAATCTCACAAAGACATCGTAAGAAGTTCACTAGAGATTGAAGACGAGTTGGTGCCATAAAGCATCATTTTGAGTTTTGACAGAAGGTTGTGCACTTTTTGATCCAACTTTGAGCAACGATATCTCCTCGTTCTAATGACTTACCGGTTAATATTTCAATTGTTAATTTGTGTGAAACAATTTTCTCTAACATTATCCGAAACTTGATTATATATATTACTTTAATTTATTCCAATTAAACTTAAAAGTTCTAAGTCCATCATTACTTATGACTTTTTTTTACTAACTTGGATTATTGGATCTCTAATGTCCTTGGAATAGTAATGTATGTGTGTGTGAGTAATTGTGTGAGGTATTGGTACCATCCAAAAAAAAAAAAAAATTTAAAATGCCCTGTGGATCTTTTTGAGGTACTTAGACCACGAAACTCGGAATGCAGGAATTGGAAAGTGATCGAAGTATAGTTGACAAGTACCCTCCCTCCTCAACTCAAACACAACTATACCTCAAACCGAAAGACAGGACTGGATGAAATGAAAAGATGAAAGCAAGCTCAAATCATTTACAATAATGAGTTCCTCCCTCTGGTGTCATCAATAATCTCAGGATCTTTAACCTTGGCCACCCATTCTCCAGCCAAGAGGTCTGGGAGAATGGAGATGCAACAGAGTTGACTCGTTGCGTAGGCCGAGTTCCATAAAACCTGCTGCACTAGATTCATCTTTGCCCATTGAGCGAAAAGAAATAGAGCCCCTGTTGCCTGAAGAACAAGAGTCTCTGCCTGGACTTTCTTCAAGATGGCTCTCATTAGGAATTAGTGAAACGGTGTCGTTGGGTTCGGCTTCAGTACTTCGAGCTTCAATATCCGGTCTTTGTAGACTCATTAAGGGTAAGGAATCTGCAATGGGAAGGTAAACAAGCAAGCAGATGCCCAACACCACACAACATAAAAGGGAAAGAAAAGCTAGAAATACAATGACATCGAATACAACAGTTTCCGGCTTAGGTAGGACAGATAAACCAAGGAGAACAACTCTTAATGGGAATAGGCTATAACTTGAAAGGATTAATGTAAAAACTCTCCTCTGAAGGCCCTTGTTGATGACGCGATGAAGAATCTGCCTCCCAAGCCATAGCAAGTAGCAAGTTAGTATGGTAGCAAAAAGACCAAGAAAGATGGTACTCAAGAGAGGGTAAGTGCAGAAAGCAACCCCACCCCCCTTTTGACTAGAAGAAGAAGAGGAAGAAGAAGCTTCAACGAAGTATGAAGAGAGTCTTGGATGGAAGGTGTGCCGAAACTTTGGTCCAATTAAAATAACTGCCAACTGAAGAATGAGCATAGGGAAGCCAAAGAGAAGAACACAGCCAGCTGTTTTCAGATTCCAATACCGACTTAAAGGTCCAGATTTCTGTAATGATGCACGAAGAAGAAATATAAGGGTGAGAAACAGGAATGGTTCTGCAAATCCCATGCTCGAGATTATGTAACCCTGGCAAACATTTTCCTGCCATTTCAAATTGAGGGAACCAAATATTCGCCCTTTGCGCCTCAGCAGGCTCAAACGAGCAAGTTCACCAACACCCCACCAGACAACGACAAAGATGTACGCAATTCTTACGATCCAAGGGCCGCCAAAATAATGTAGCTGAACAAAACCTAGGCTGCGGATCCTAATGTGGAAGTATGATGTATATATAGCGCAGGAAAGGCCTAGAAGGATCAGTAAAGCGACAAGAAGAATTGTCACCACACCTAGTGCATCAGCAGGACTACTGGACAGGGGCATTACCCAAAGCACATAATCCACGCATGCTCTCCGCCAGCATGGAATCGAGAAATTTTTCTCAGGCACAAATTTATATGATAGTATAAGCACGCAAGGAATTTGGCTTCAAAACAAGCTTAGATGGATCAGCTGGAAACTCCCTCAGTGAGAAGCACACAAGAAACATGAAAATTTCCCAGCCTCAAACAATTTTCAATCTTCTTTCAACACATTGGAGATCTATTCATTAAGGAAATGATGTATAAAAGGCAACCTTGGACCGTCCAGCCTGTGAAACTGAAAAAATAAAGTGTACAAAATTACTAATTAAGCAAATGGAGTAAAGCATATATATTAAATTGGTTATTAGCCAGCAGGGATACAAGTCGAAGAGAGCAAATAAAGAAAAAGACTAAGGCTTTAATCACTGCAGATAATTTATTATAAAGATGACAATATCAAAGCGAGCAAAATAAATATACAGAAATATCGGTGTCAGCTTAAAAAAAGAATTGGCTATGAAAAGTATAAATACATTCCATAACTACCTTAAATGATAAAAAAACTTAAGAGCAACACATTTCAAAACATCACAATTTGTTTACTATCATCAATAAAACTTATAAACGAATACCCTAAGATCATGGTAACTTGTGCAGAGAAACTGAAAATCGGTCAGAAATGTTTTGTTGGAATTATAAAAGTCAAAAATTGTCGCAATTTCCTCTCTGCAACGTTCTTGATAAGTTTGGCACGTAATTAGAAAGAAGTACGCAAAATTCCCGGGAAACAGGAAATCCATATTATGCATGTGGACACTTTCGAGACACAAGTATGACCCATTCAATTATAACTTAACTAGAGACTGTCCTGGAGGGAACTGATAGCACCTACACGTGACAGACTAGAAGTTCGTTGAGGTAAGTTCGAATGGAATTGATAAAAAACACATTTAACAATCCAACTTTCCTAATAAATATAATGAAGCATCTAGTTAGATATCCTTAAATAGTTTAATCAGTAACTTCACAAACAATCGTATGGCAGAATATTCAGAAGTAAGGAAAGAACTGTTACACGGCTGTCAGAAGTAAAAATGAGCTTTAAGTACAAAAGAATATGGCAAAACTCCAAGAATTAACTTTGAATGCTATAAAAAACCGTGCTACATTAGATATCATTGTTCACATACTACATAATGGATCACATGTGTATAGGTAGAACCTCAATAAGTTTCCATAACAGCAGCAAATTAACATGCATTCCTCTCAAAGAAAAACTGTAGTTTTGCAAGCCTATAAACTGTAATTGGTCATTCAGATAACTCTTGGAATATACTACCCAAAATGCTCATCAATTACAGTTCCTCACATTTCTCATAGACTCTACGCGCACGGATAAAATTGCAGCAAAACCAAATTATCATTGAATGGAATGCACATAGCATAGCAACCACGTCAATCACCCTCTCCACACAATAACGTAATTACATAAGCAAATGTAATATCAAAATTCAGCATCTTTGAAACATAATGACATGAATATTCTTGTGAAAAATATATCAACGAAATTAGCATAAGACAAATGTGCAACAGGAAAAAACTTTGAGAATAACATCTACAAAATATTTTCAGAAACCTCCATCGAAGCCACACACATTTGAATCAAACCGGAAGACAGATAAATCTTGCTTCCAAATTCACCGAAACATGACAAATAAAGGCAAGAAAATAAATTAATTCAACTCTAACAGGACCTCAGGAAAAGTTAAAATGGCATTAGTAAAGAGCTTACGACTGGATAATCTAGGATCCGTGCAACTGCGGAACGCAAGATCTGAATTCCCAAAAAAACCCTAGTGAGACAGGAGAACGAATTGAAGGACAAGACCAGTGCGTGTTTTGTGTACGTGAAAGAGGAGGGGAGAGAAATTTGAGGGCAGGAGACTATTTGTAAGGGAGAGAGGGACTAGTTGCTGACAACCTGTCGCCAGCGAATACATCAAACCCAGTCTATCTAAATATATAAAAAAATAAAATCATAATTATACCAATGATTTATATAGTAAAAAATGGAGTGAAATGCCATCCACGGCTACATAAATATTGATCAATTTATTCTTATACTTACGAAACAATCCACATTTATATTCTTGTACTTTTATAAAAATATCCTCGATTTTATAAATATTTTTTATTTTATTATTTTTTATTAATGACCAAAAAATTTTCAGGTAGGGTCATCAAATTCACGACGGAGATTATTTTTATCCCAAGTTTACGTGAAGATCATTAACGAAGAGAAAGTAGATTCAATTATTTTTAATCTTAAGTTTACATATAAGATCATTAAAAGAAATAAAAGACAATTTGATCATTAGTAAAAAATAATAAAATAAAAAATATTTATGGGGTGAAGAGTCTTTTTATGAAAGTACAAGGGGATAAATTGGTTCTTTTAAAAGTACATGAGTGCAAATTGATCAATATGTATAGTACAAGGATATAAATTGTCTTTAACTCTAAAAAAATGTGTCAGCTGTTTTAAAAAATAAATCACCAGATGGTTTAGTTAGATATCTGTTAGGGAGTGTTTGCAACAGCTTATGTAAGCTGCGTATGGAAGTTGTACCGCAGTTTTATTTTTTTGAGTGTTTACCAGAACTGCTTCTGCTTCTGCGGTGCAAAAGCTGTTTTGGTCTATAATCCAGAAGTAGAAGAGGAAATGCTTCTGCGGTGGAAAAACAGGCGGGGATATTTTTGAAAATAAACGAAATACATATGTAAGATCATAATACACTTGAAAATTATTTATATGATTAAAATATATCATTTTAATTTAAGTGTAAAATTGAACTTTCCTTATATAAATATAAGAAAAGCTAAAAACATTTGTAAATACTACTATTAGATTTTTTCTGTAGCATTTTTGCAAACACACACCATTTTTTTTACAAATTACCTTTTTTAAATTTTCTCCATTGAAAAATATTTTCAAAAGTAGAAGCATTTGCAAACACACACTTAGTCACATACGTGTAATTGATTCAAATCCACTCAACAATATTGCCTATCAAAAAAAGATACACGTGTATAATACTCTCTTATAAAAGTTGGTCAACTAGGAATTGGGGATCCATTACTTACTAGCTGAAGTGGAATGGGTGCAAGGATCGATACTTGAGAGAAACAACTTACCCATAAAAAAAAACTAGGCATTGGGGGATTGGGCTCCATTTTGTCCGAATGCCTGTTTAGACCACTTATATGGGAGCCTACGTGAGCGCCTAGGTCGCATAGGTCATGTAAGCGTTTAGTGGCCCCTGGCAGCCCAACGCTTTCTCGGACAACGTTATAACATCAGAGTTTAACGACCATTTTTAAGACAATCACTAATTCTAACGTGTGTGGCACCCGTATCATGTGCCCTCTATAATTAAATATTTTAGGTGATTTTCGAGTACCTTGGTCTGTTTATGTACGTATAACAGCCTCTTATGTGGTTTTGGAGTTTTTTCAGATTTGGGAGTTGATGACATATTATAGAACATACTAACAAAATGATTATTGAACATGTCCTCAATGTCCATGATCATGTTACAGATACTATTATGAATAGGGAAGTTGAGGAAGAACCACCACCACGAAGCATGACGCGTCTGCCGAAGCCCAACCGTCGATATGATGATTACGAGTTATACAAACCATGACTTGAGCAGAATGATCTGTGCTGCAGTTATTTAATAGTTTTTGCATTATCTTTAATTTAGTAAGGATTTAATTATAACTTTGATTATTAATTCGGATTAAATGAGACTACTTCTTTGCAAAGGAGTCCAATGTCTTTTGAATTGTTTTCTATTTAAGTCGGCATAATGGTCTTTGTGATTATGAATGAAAGTTATAATTCTCCCTCTTCCTAAATTCTACAAGTCATTCTCCCTCCCCTGCGCCATCCCTCCTCTCCTCATGACCTTCAAGTATGGTGATCACTTATTCATCATCGTAGTGACTACAAAAATCCTAACATTTAGTGCTCTCATCACAACATCTTCCCCCGTGCCATGAATATCTCGAACGCTATGCATTCCGGCTGATATGAATTTATCTACTCTCGGATAGATCCCGTTGGTGGTCTTCGTAGCTGGGCCTATCAGCACATCCGATCTGCGTCGTGCTCCCCAAGCAGTGCATACACCGAATTTTCGTTACGGTGCTCTTATATTTGACAGTACAGGCCCACATGGATGGTGTTGTAGCATCGACGAATATTTCTCTCAGAAGAATACACCTGTTGATAAAAAAATCTGATATGTTTGCCTGTATCTTGAAGGACCAACGTTCGATTGGTTCAATTATTTGCAGTGTAATGGCATGATTACCACTTGGGAGAATTTTTCATCGCATGTTAAAATCCATTTTGACCCGCAGACTACCAAGATCCTGTGGTCGAGTCCACCGATGAACGTGCCTGGTGACACCTATGATAATTCTTTTGGTGTCCTTGGAGGTGACTCTGCTGCCTCAGTGGGTGACCAAGAAAATAGCTATGCTGGCATCTCTCATGATTCATCGTCATCAGCCCTACGAATTCTTCAGGAACAAACTCATAATTTTGCACCCGATGATAGATTAAATGCAATTGAGGCAAAGGTATCTCCGATGAGCATGTGCATCCTGCAGTTATTGTTGTGGATGTTCTCTCGTCATTGTAACCCTTCATCAAGCAGATTGAAAAAGTTGTGGATGACGGCAATAATTTAAATGTTTTGGACGAAGAACGTGCGAAAAATGTTACTGAAGCTTGTGAAATTATCGCAGGGTCTTCAGTCGATAATTTGGTACTCAAGTTGTTAATGCGAAATCATCTTATTTGATTGTTGATGTATCTGTTGTTGAAAAGGTTTTTGAGGATTGAAGTAATTGAAAAAGGTACGGATTTAAATGAGTTGGACTTGGGAGAATTGATTTGTATATTATCTGAAAAGTTCTCTAATGATGTCCTATATCTGCGGCAGAAGTTATATTCAGACTGCTAAAGATGATACGACCTTATGCGTCTGACAGAATTCGGACCAATGGCTTCTTGATTGACATATTTGAAGCTAGATTGATATTGCTAGCAATATCGCATGCTCCTTTATCGGTCTTTCAACCTCTTTATGAATGGAAGGTGGGCGTGTTGAAGCAAATATCGGATCTCAAAAATATGTTATGAAAATAGGACCGATAGAGTCAAACTGCAGCTAATAATTTGTAGGAAATAATACTGAAGATAAATAGGACACACAGATT
>JAOYMZ010056902.1:0-13379 GCA_025802335.1 Pinguicula primuliflora
GATTCGTGGATATCAAGAGACTTTTCATAGCCTCTTTCAACGGTGATTTCTACAGTCCGGGTGATTACGATCTGTCATGCTTCCGCAACAATGCAAAGGTATATTCATTGTACTCGTTATTATTAGATTCGTTCTATTATATTCGATATTGATCTACAAATTCCTTACCTACGGTACCTATCAGAATAAATTCAGAGGCTAGAGGGTTAAGTACGGTGTGTGCATTAATGATGTTCACCTGTTTTCCATTTTCCTATACAGATGCATAATGAATTTTAGTGTTGTCTTCAGATTCCACCCTAGTTGTATTATCTGAGTTCTCTACTCTAGTGTTGTTATCTCTTTGTTCATTCATTATGGAGTCCTTACAGGGGGGATTCAGTTGTAATATTTGATGGAGGATGAGTTGTATTAGCATCATACTGAATTACATACGAGTTCTCTATTCTGAATGTAAATTGTATGGAGAAAAAAGTTGTAGAGAGAGAAAAATAAAAGAACATGCAATAGAGAAAGGATGTCGTATTTTAAGGCTTTTGGTTCGCCGGAATAAAACTTCGACTACGTCCACATTTTGGAACGCCTGACACTGAAAATTGGAATCCATGTATACAAATCTCGCGAAACGAACAGTAAAGCTTAGCAGTACACAGGGCATAGGTTGTACTAACAAACACTACACGCGCCTGAGGCAACATCACTGGAAACAACTACGTGGCTGAGACAACCTCGTCGAAAACAAGTCTAAGTTTATAAAGTTATCACTGAACAAATACAAAGCTCAAGAACACAAGAAACCACCAAAGATGAGGAATTCCAGCTCGAAGATGGAATTCTACAGCCAGAATTATACTTTCGTACACACAGAACAAAGGAGGTCCAATCTTGGGAAAATGTGAATCAATCGATCGGAAATAAACTAAAGAATGTGGATTTGTACTTTTTTTTATTGGGCGGCCGACCTCCTCCACCAATAATTTTTACAAGAATGAGAAGCCCAAGCTAAACTAAAACTAAAAGAAGAAAAAAAGCATACAACATTCAATGTATTCAACTCCCTAGCCGAATGCCTTTTGGGATTGGAGCAAAGAGTGCGGCCCAAATTTGCTTGAATTCCAGCATCCCGCCGAGTTTTGCTATCCGGAAACCATTGCTTCAAGTGTTCCTTTGACCCAGTGAAGTAGTTATCAACAACAATTACCACATCTGTCTCTTCCATCAAACTGTCGACCAAGTGTGACCCAATGAATTCGGCTCCATCGTTAAACATGATTCTCATGTTGCTACCATGGAATCAGCCAGCACAGAGGTATCAATATCAACTTGCAAGAATCCACAGGATCAGCAGTCCTCTGAATTATTGGTTATCCAGCATCGAGTATCCGCATGAGCGGCTTTGCCACCATATGTTTTCTTTGCTCCAACAATTGTTCTGTGTTCATCCAAAAGATCCCCATCTTCAACCGTTGAGGCCTTACACAAAGCAGGAGCAAATTTTTGGTCAGATTTGCAACACAAAACCAGTACACTTGCTGTTTGGTTTTCGAATGTACCTTGGCCGGAGGATCAGCTAATGACATTAGCTTCACCTCCATGTTTCGAGAGATTGCAGGAGGATTCATGAGAGAATCCTGGACATAGCCGATGCAACCAGATAATTGCCTTCTATGCTGTTGGGTTTTTCCTCCCCTCACGCGAGCTTGCTGATGGATCCACTGGAGCCGGGAATTAGCTTCTGGAGAGCTGCTCTTCGTGCCCAGAAGTTGGCTCAGCATCATCATCATAAAATAGAACAAGAATGCAACAACAATTGGTTAGATAGATGCAACAAGGGGGGAGGGAAACAGCCACTATTCTATGCATATTCATATAAAGGGTTTTTCTCCTATCCTATGCTCAATCTTGGGCTTTTATGTTAATCTTAACCATCAAATTTAATTCCTTACATGACCTTTTACTGAAGAGGAAATATAGATCACAGTCCAAGCCTGTGACAATGGCAAAAGCCCAGAATTGAATGACTTCAATTTCGGGATCATTAAGAAGTTTTGGGAGATAATGAAGGATGATGTCATAAGATTTTGTCAAATTTTTTGGAATTATGGCAAACTTCTAGGGGTGATGAACACTACTTCAGTTGCATTGGCACCTAAAAGGCCACCCTACGCTCTATTTCTAATTTCAGACCCATTGCTATGGTGAGATCTTTATATAAAATATTGTTCAAAATGCTGGCAAGGAGACTCTCTAAATCCTGCCCAGACTGATATCTAATGAACAAACCAGTTTTATTGCTAACATGTTCATTCAAGACATTGTTCTGATGACAAATGAAGTTATTCGGGGAGCTAAGATTTGTCGGAAGCAATGTTCATTGGTTAAAGTTGATTTTGCTAAAGTTTTTGACAACATTAATTGGTCATATCTATGAAATATGCTTGCAGCTATGCGATTTGATTCAAAATGGATTCTCTGGATGAAGGAGTGTGTTCAAACTGCCACAATCTCCATTTAGGTCAATGGCAGTACTTGTGGGCTATTCAGAATACAAAAAGGGCTCAGGCAAGGAGACTTATTATCCCCTTTGTTCTTTTCCATCACAGTAGAAGGTCTGTGTGTTCTTATAAGCAGAGCTGCTAACATGGGAATCTTAGAAGGTTACAATATTGGCTCAAACAACATGGTGGTCATACACCAACAATTTGTCGATGATATCCTGCTATTTGGGAATAGAACAGCAGTTGATGTGAAAGCCTATCAAAGACTGCTATAGATCTTTGAAGTTACTTCTGGCTTAACAGTAAACTTCAGGAAAACAAACCTTTATGCACTTAGTGTAGGGGAGGAGGAAGCAGAGCAACAAGCAAACATCCTTAACTGCCAGAGGGATACTATCCCATTCAAATATCCTGGCATTGAGGTAGGTATTAATCCTAGACGGTTGAGTTCCTGACAACCTATATTGGATCTATTACATGGGAGATTGAAGGGCTTAGAGAAGCAATTCATCCAATTAGGAGGTCGTATAACTCTAATACAGTCCGTCCTTACTACCATCTCATCTTATTATTTGTCTCTTTTCAGAGCCCCAAGAGGAATTATCAAGAAATTCAATCAGCTACTCAGACAATTTTTATAGGGAGAACAATCAAATGGCCATAAAAAGATTGCGCGGGTGGCACGGGAAGAGCTCTGTTATCCCAAGTAATGGGAAGATTTAAGCATCGGAAATGTTGATAAATTCAATCAGGCTCTCTTATCTAAATGGGCATCTAAGCTGCTAACAGGAGAAGGACAGGTCTGGATGGATGTAATTAACTCAAAGTATGGTCTAATATCCCCTAAATAGTGCAACTATAAGGCCAACAAAGATCAGCCCAACAATCACCCTGGTGTAAAGATTTGCAAAACGAAGTTATGTCTCAGACATGGTTTCAAAATCAATTTTGCAGACAAGTTGGAGATAGAACTAGCACATACTTTCGGCAAGATAAATGGATCGGTGATGCATGTTTTGCATAGAAATATCAAAATTATACCCGAGTGCAGCTGATCAGACCATCACTAATGTGGAGAAAGGCCTGTACTGTGACATTTCATAGCAGTGGAACTAGAGTTGGAAGGATTCTTGTGATCAGGAGCAACTTATGCAGTTAGAGGAGCTGGAACAGTTACTATTGCAAGCATTCCCTCTGACTATGGTCCAGATAAGTAGGAAAGGATACACTCAGTAAATCAAGCAACAAAAGATATCTACGAGATGTTGATGCAAGAGGAATGGGTTGAAAATGCAGCGTGCGCACAAGCAAAGGAAGAATGGAATAAGTTGCTACACACAAAAATAGTTAGTTTCATATATAAAGCTATATAATTGCGCATTCTGACAAGAGATAACCTGGAAAGGCGAGGAGTCCAGATCAATAGTCTAACCTTTCCTAGATGTGAGTCAGCAGGAGAATATGTAGAACACCTATTGTTCAATTATCCCAAAGCAGATAATTTATGGCAGCAAGTAACAAACTAGTTAGACATACCAATACCGAATGTGACAACAATTGAAGATCATCTGTCCCAATTCACTTGTGTTTTATCAAACTGATACCATAAAAGTCACCAAAGGTTTTCACAGATTGTGATTTTAATGTCCATGTGGGGGTAAGGGTGAATGGGTATCAAGGTGCGCATGTTAGTTTTGGGTTTGGTCCGAGAAATGGTAGTGGTCAGGAGTTGTTGGACTTTGCGGCATCGCATGAATTGATGGTAGCCAATATATATTTTAAGAAGAGAAATGAGCATCTAATCACCTTCCATATTGGAGGGCGAAGTACACAAATTGAATTTTTTTCCTTTTACGCCAAAGGGATAGGAGTTGTTGTACAAACTGTAAAGTTTTGCCGAGAGAATCATTGACGTCACAACATCATCTTTTGGTGATGGATGTTTATGTACGAGGAAAAGTAGGGGAAAGGAGGCGTGAAGGTAGAGAAAGGATACTGTGGAAGAACCTTAAGGACGAGGCGGCTACCACCTTCAGAGATAAGTTAGCTCCTGCTTGTTTGGACATGATAATTGAGGATGTGGATCGTTTATGGGTTCCCATGGTACGATCATTAGAGACACAGCTAAGTCGTAGGGGTAACATCAGGCAGAGCGAGGCTTGGCAGGGAAGCGTGGTGGTGGAGTGAGGAGATGCAAACTAAAGTTAAAGACAAACAAGATAGATTTAGGCAACTTATGGTAGCAAACGGGGATGGTGAGAGGATGCAACGAAAAGAGGCGTACCATCAGGCATGAATTGAAGCAAAAAGGGCAGTGGCAGAAGCTAAAAGAAAGGCCTATGAGGGTATGTATACGAGATTGGATAATAAGGAGGGGTGGAAGATATATACAGGTTTGCAAAGACACGAGCTCGAAAGAGTAGAGATTGATATTGTTAAATTTATTAAGAATGAGGAAGGAAAAACCTTTTTCTTGGAGGGAGATATAAGAGAGAGGTGAGAACAATACATTAGTAAATTGTTTAACGAGACAAGTAAATATAGTAACTGTGTAGGGGATGGAAAGGTGCACCGACACATAAATCAGTGCGTGGTTAGACAGATATCGATAGAGAAAGTGAAGGGAGCCCTTAGTAAGATGAGACGTGCAAAAGCAGTAGGGACAGAAAACATACCGATTGAAGTGTGGAAGTGTTTAGGAGACATAGGAGTTAAGTGGCTAATGACTCTTTTTAATATTATCCTGATGTTAGGAAAGATGTCATAGGAGTGGCAAAGTAGCATAGTGGTTCCATTCTGTAAGAACAAAGAGAATGTCCAACAATGTGATAATTATCAGGGTATTAAACTCCTAAGTCATACTATGAAATGATGGAAAGGAGTTATTAAACTTAGACTACGGGGAGAAGTGCAAGTGAAGGAAAACCAATTTGATTTTATGCCAGAGAAATCGACGATAGAAGTAATCCATCTCCTTAGACGACTAATGGAGAAAGACCAGGCACGTAAACAGAATCTCCATATGGACTTTATAAACCTAGAGCAGGCATATAACACTATACCATGAGAGGTTATTTGGGAATGTTTAGAAACTAAGAAGGTCCCCTGGATATATGTGAGGACTATACAAGATCTGTATGAGGGAGCGAAGATTAGTGTGCGGACCCCAGTAGGAGAAGCAAAGTATTTTTCAGTGGATATAGAATTGCATCAAAGGTCAGGACTGAGTCCCTTTCTTTTCGCGGTAACCATAGATGTACTCTCTCAGGATCTATAGGGTGAAGTACCATGGTGTATGTTGTTTGCGGATGATATTATCTTAATGACTGAGACGAAGAGAAGGTCAATGCTAAGTTGGAGCATTGAGAGAGACATTGGAGGCTAAGGATCTCCGATTGAGTCGCTCAAAGACGGAGTATATGACACGTAATTTTGCCAATGAAACAGAGGAAAGCGGAATGGAAGTTTTGATTGCTAACCAGACCCTCCAACAAAAAGATAGTTTCAAATATCTAGGATCCATCATACAAAAGGATAGATGTGTGCAAGGCGATGTTATCCATCGCCTTAATGTCGAGTGGATGAAATGGCGGTCCGAAGGGTGACTAGGGTGGGGGAGACCTAAGAGGACATGAGATGAGTAGATTCATTTAGATTTAGTAGGATTAAACCTCTCCGAGGACTTGACCTCTGATAGGACGAGTTGGAGACATCATATTACGGTTAAAGATATATAAGACTATATAGAGTAGTTATTTTCTTACTGACCTGTAGACTGATAGAAATAAGTGAGACATACTAGTAGATAGGTTGCATCTAATTGTATGACATCTATTAAGAGTAGAATGCAGTTGTTTAATTTGTTCGTTATTTGTGTAGGCGTTTATTTATTTCGTTATGTATGTAGTGCTTGGTTTGGGGTAAGTAGTTATTTCAGTTATATTTGTTTCTTCTTTATTATTATTATTATTTTTTGTATTCTATTATTATTACTATTATTGTTTCATTTTTTTTGGAGCTGAAGGTCTATACAGAAACAATCTTCCTATCCTGTTGAGGGGTGAGGGTATGATTGCGTACATCCTACCCTCCCTAGACCCTGCCTAAGGGCGGGATTTATTGGGTATGTTTTGTTTGGTTTGGTTTAAAGGAGATTTTGAGCAGAATTTTTTCTTCTGTTTTATTCCTTGATTTGTACATGTATATATAGTTATAACTTCACACAACTCCCAATAAGTAAATCCATATAATTAGAGAAAGGATTTCAATCAAATCATTTCCTTAACACAATTCACCTCAGCCGGTACTACTCCTCTTCGGTCAAACATCCCAAACGCAATATAGAAATATGCAATCTTAAAAATTAGCCAATGACGAGCCACAACCGACAGCAGAGGAATAAGGGGGAAGCGAAGGTGAAGGAGAATGCTGGCCGTCGTTACACTGTGGAGGAAAAAAACAAGCAAGCTGTGGTCTATCATGATCAACCTGTTCCCAAGGAAGATCGTGACGGTGGTGAATGGACAGAAGTATCGCGCAAGAAGAGGATAAAAGGGAGGCCAAAACAAAACAGACCGTCATCGAATCTGGTAACGCTGTTCTTCACTAATTTTCCTCCAGGATGGGATCCGA
The DNA here is from genome assembly GCA_025802335.1 of Pinguicula primuliflora. Taxonomy (NCBI): domain Eukaryota; kingdom Viridiplantae; phylum Streptophyta; class Magnoliopsida; order Lamiales; family Lentibulariaceae; genus Pinguicula; species Pinguicula primuliflora. The sequence goes on from JAOYMZ010056902.1 coordinate 7,131, forward strand.
TCCGGCTTGGAAAATTCTTCTCTGAATACGGTTTGGTGTGCGATGTATACACTTCGTTGAGAGAAGGTAGAAACTGGAAGAGGTTTGGATTTGTGAGATTTGGGAGGATACGTGACCCAAAAAATTTAGCTGCTTGCCTAAACGTACGCTGATTGAGAAACTGTGTCCTGGAGGTTAACGTCGCTCGATATGGTCATGATAGGTCGCAGGAGTTGGAGAATGGCAACATTGTTGAGAGATATGCAGCGCCGCCGACACAAAACAAGAAAATCCAGTTTGTTTGGAAGCCAAAGCCGGCTGTGCAATCTGTGGCACACTAGACAGCAAGTGTAACAGACGGAATGCAAAAAGTGTCGGTAGTCTCTAAGCAGCCAAAGCCCTTATTGTAGAATGAAGATAAGCAGGGGAATTTTACCACACTGCCAGAGGATTCTAATTGGTTGAAAACAACATTGGTTGGAGAGATGAAAGATGAAGGAGATGCTGCCTTCCCTTTGCTTCAAGCAAAACTGCATCATGCCGGATGCCAAGCAATTTGTGTAAGTAAGATAACAAATCAGACTGTCTTATTACAGAACTTAATGATGGAAGAACGAGAAAGGATCCTGCTCATAGGAAATCAACAACAAAACTTGTTGTTTAACTGAGTCACCAAATGGAAGGAAGGCAGTGATGTTATGGAGAGATTAATATGGATCAACATCTATGGCCTCCCTCTACATTGCTGGAATCTCAGATGTTGGAGTTGGTTGGGGTTGAGATACGGCCATGTGTTAGAGGCGAATGAGGATTCCATCCAACACCGGCGACTGAACATTTGTCGTATCAAAATAGCAACGGAGCTCCGTCGATGCTTGAGTGGTTATTTGGAGCTATCAATTGATTGTGAACGATATGAGATTCAAGTGTTAGAAGAAGATGCAATGCAGGTGGCGTTAACGGAGAAGACGCCGGCCAACTTGCCGGCAACGACAGAAAATCATGTTCAAAATTCGAATATGGAATTTCCGATATTATTGCTTCAAAACTAGCCTGTTTCAAATTCGAATTCAAATCACATATTCACTCCAAAAATCCCTATCATTACGGGATTGCAAGGATCGGTTACTGATATGGGGGAGGAGCTCCATTCCTTATTTGATACACCACTCATGGAAGGTCCTATAATTGAGGAAGGATCGTTGACTGCTCCAGCATGCACACCAAAACAGAATCTTAAAGAATTAGAAGAGGACATGATCAAATAAGGGGCTGCTGTATTGGGCCGAGAGCTCAAACATAAACCAACATTTGCAATTGGCCCATTATCAAAAGTCCTCTGGCATATTGGAGTAAGAGAAAATAGGCGCAGGCAAATGGGAAGCATCAAATACAAGAAAAGGCAAATGAGAAGGGCGCAGAATCGAACAAAGAATACAATACCTTATGCACCTATCATGACATCTCCGGCTCCAATAGAAATGACTTCATTGATTGATCTTGAACAATATCCGACGGTGGCTCCAATGGCTGACTCTCAGGATCTTGAGCAGGACCTATTTGCAGAAGCTGAGCAAACCCTCCTTCTTGGTGCAGCAATAGGTGTCCAGCAGGATACCACAATCATTCCCATGTTGATGGACCTGGAACGAAGAGATGTAACTGCAGGGAACCTGTAAAATGACGGTGACCAATATCATCAGCAGGGGAAAGCAGGTGAAAGTTATATTAATGTGTCTATTATCATTTAATTCAAGAGGATGGGAAGTCCAAACAAATTCATGGAGATACGGGAAGCGGTAAGCAGATATAACATACAGTTGATGCTTATACAAGAAACAAAGAAAGAAGAAATAGATGCGAAATTGGTAAATTGACTCTGGGACACTGATCAGATAGGTTTCGTTTATAAGCCATCTAATGGAGCTTCTGGTGGTCTATTAACATCCTGGAGATTAGATGCAATTAACTTCATCTCTACTTGGGAGCATAATAATGGATTGGGGATAATCTGCAATCAGATAAGAGGAGCAGAAACTATCAAAGTGATGAATATATATGGGCCTTCGATTGTGATGACTAAGAGAAACTTATGGAATGCTATTGCACATGATATTCGGCAGGATACTTCTGCTCTATGGTGTGTTGCTGAAGATTTTAATGCGGTGAGAACTAGTCAGGAAAGAAGAGGCATTGCACCCTCACAAGCAACAAAAATGAGTGATTTCAACAAGTTTATTCTAGATTCAGAGTTGTTGGATCTACCACTGCAACTAAGGAAGTTTACATGGTATCAACCTGCTGGCAATTGCTACAGCAGGTTGGACAGATTTCTCATTTTCGAAAACTAGTTTCAAAAATGGCCGGACCTAAAGCAGATACCTCTAGACAGGAGATATTCAGACCATTGCCCTATATTGCTCATTAATGAATTGCTGGATTGGGGACCTAAACCATTCAAGTCTCTAGACTCCTGGTTCGACCATCCTGCCTTTGAAAATTTTGTTTCAAATACATGGAGAGGGTTAGCTGCAGAAGGAAGCCCTGGATTTGTCTTGGCGGATAAGATTAAGCAGTTGAAGCATAAACTCAAAGAGTGGAACAAAGTGACTTTTGGGGACTTAAATGTAAAGATGAAGGAGGCTGAGGAGAGGATGGCACTGTTGGATCTAAAAATGGAGAGTAACATCTTATCGGATGAAGAAAAACTGGAGAGAAAAGGGGTACGAATGGAGATTTTGAAGCTTTCTCTAATGAGAGGCAGATTAATCCACCAAAAATCAAGGCATAGATGGTTACAATTTGGCGATGCAAATACTAAGTTCTTTTATAGTACCTTGAGGCAGCGAAGGGCTAGAAATGCATTGAAGGGGTTACTAGTGGAGGGACAGTGGCGATGTGAAGTCCCTATTGTAAAACAGGCCATGCATGATGCATATAAAGCACACTACACCGAACCACTACCTAACAGATCTATGATCTCTTGGTCTGTAAATAAAGCGGGCACTATGGAGGAGAATAATGTGCTAGTGGGAGGATTTACTGAGGAGGAAGTGTGGGGAGTGATCAGAAGTTGTGGGAGTGAAAAAAGTCCAGGCCCAGATGGTTTTAACTTCAAATTCATCAAGAAATTCTGGCATCTGATGAAAGATGATTTTATGCGGTTTCTATTGGACTTCTGGAGGGAAGGCAGAATAGTAAAGGGATTGAATGGAACACTGGTCTCCTTAGCCCCCCAAAAGGACAATCAGCCGAATACAAATGACTTCCGTCCTATATCTATGGTTGGATGCGCTTATAAAATTCTTTCTAAACTCCTTGCGCAAAGACTTGCTAAAATATTGCTTGGGTTAATTTCTCGCAACCAAACTGGTTTTATACCAGGCAGATCTATACTTGACAGTATAATGGTGGCAAATGAGGTGATTCATGAAGCTAAAGTCAAGAAAAAGAAGTGTATTTTGCTTAAAGTGGACTTCCAAAAGGCTTTTGACAGCATAAATTGGGGATTTTTGTGGCACATAATGGAAACTATGGGGTTCTGCAATTTATGGGTGCGATGGATCAAGGAGTGTGTCACAACAGCGTATATGTCTGTCACTGTTAATGGTAGCTGTTGTGGAGAATTCCATATGGAAAGGGGGCTGCGTCAAGGGGATTCTTTATCTTCTTTATTATTTACTATTGTGGTTGAAGGACTAAATCTATTGGTCGAGCAAGCGGTTGATAAAGGGAGGCTGATGGGTTACAGGTTTAATGTCAATGGCCTGTCTGTAACTCATCAGCAATTCGCCGATGACACACTGCTATTCACTAATGGATCTATGGAGGACCTACTCACCTATAAGAGGGTCTTAAGGCTGTTTGAGATTACTTCAGCGTTGAAAGTGAATTTTACAAAGAGCAGACTTTTTTCTCTAAACTTGGAGCAAAACATGGAGACACAACAGGCAAATGCACTGCACTGCCGGATGGATACTATTCCATTTATCTACCTTGGTATTGCAGTGGGAATGAATCCAAGACGCATTAGGTCTTGGAAGCCAGTAATTGATGCAGTCCAGAATAAATTGGCCAGACGGAGGAAGAAACATATTACACTAGCTGGGAGAATTACACTACTCAAAGCAGTCCTGTCTAGCATCCCTGCCTATTATTTCTCACTGTTTAAAGCACCTAAGGCAGTGACCAGACAGATTGTGAAGCTACAAAGGCAGTTCTTATGGGGAGAGAAAGGAGATGGGAAGAAGAGAATTGCTTGAATTAAATGGAGACTTGTTTGTTACCAAAGGGAGAAAGGGGGATTGGGGGTGAAAAATCTGGAGAAATTCAATTTAGCATTATTAGGTAAATGGCCTAGTAAGCTGTTGCTAGAGGGAGGAGGGCTATGGAAACAAATAATTGAGCATAGGTATGACAGTCCCAACCTCAGGGGACAAAGTAATCCTGTACAACAGAATTCTACTTGGTGGTAAGATATCCATAAAGCAGTCCTCTCTAAGAAGTGGTTCTATGATGCTTTTAAGAGAAAAATTGGTGATGGGGCGAATACAAATTTTTGGAATGACCCTTGGTTGAACAATGAGCCTTTATCTACACAATTCCCCAATATCTATCTATATGCTGGGGATAAAGATGCAAAGATATCTGAAAAAGGGTATTACAACGGACATACCTGGATATGGATGTGAACATGGACGCATCCCTGCTCTAATGAAGCAATTGCTGAATTTCTGGAGCTAGCAGAAAGATTACAGCAAGCACCAAGCCCAACTTCGTCTGTGGACTGCTGGACTGGGACAGACCCTACCAGGCAGCGTTATGTCACTAAGGAGTTCTATGAAAAACAGATGCAGAACATTTGGATGAATGCAAAAGCAAATAAGGGTGCCACACTTGCCTGGAATAAAATCCTGCCTCTGAAAATACCTAGCTTCAATTGGAAAATGCTCCAATGTCGTTTGCCAACTCTTGATAACTTACAACGGCGTGGAGTGCAATTACAATCTGTCTTATGCCCAATGTGCGGCCTCCAACCGGAAATAGTCAGCCACTTGTTTCTAACATGCTCCTATACTGGCCAAATCTGAAGTAAAGTCAAAACCTGGCTGCAGATCTGTAGTCCCTAGACAAATGAGCCAGTGCAACACCTCCAGCAATTCATGAATATCTCGGCTCCTCCATGGAAAAAATCAATTTGGAATGGTCTATGGCAGCAAATTACGTGGGGCATCTAGAAAATTCAAAACAGCAAGCTATATGAAAACAAGGACAGATCACTCGATGCAGCTTTTGATGAAATCCGTTTGTAGATGTGGTGGTGCCTGGCATCTGGTTCGACGACTGGTGCAGAATGCCGTAGTTTAGCATTGTTTGATGCTGATCGTGCTGGGCTACAGTAAAATCGATGAATTACAGAGTGGATTTGATGAATTGCAGAGTGGACTTGGTGCGAAACTCGGCGAAGAATCGAGAAGAGACTTGTAAAATGAAGTAGTGTATATTTGTTCTGAAGTCCTGTTATTTGCCAAATTTGGCAGAAGGACTATTATGCAATAATACGAATCTTACTGATCAAAAAAAATGAAAAATGCAATCTTGCTTGTATGGAAATAGAGAAATTATAATCTCTTCAACAAAGAAAAAGAATCTCTTGAACGATACTCAAATTGATAGAGATGACGAATTCAGAGAAATACAACTTCAATCATGGTGGCTGCTCAAGGCGAAAAACTGAATTCAATCGGTAACAAGTGCGGGAGGTGGAGAACGGAAAAAGGAATCTAAATTTTGTCTAAAATGAATATCATAAATTATGAATGAGAATGTGCTCGGAATTGAAATCCCAAACGTGTAAATATATAAATGGTGCTTGGCAGTTGGCATTTTAAACAAACTATAATGCAAGAAATATCTTATCTACTAAAAAAAATCCATCAAATTTAATTCATCTGCTTTGATTTTAAAATAGTTAACGGTTAACACAATAGTTTGTTTGGATTTCGCGAGCCCAATTATCTGCAATCATTTTCGCCAAGCTACATATTTTTCAAAAATGATAAATCACACCTCCCAAATATGGCATCTTCATGGCATCTCCTCATATTCATAAAAATGAGATCCCACACAGACCAACATGTGTATATACTCCCACATAATGTGGGTGAGAGGTATAGGGTGTGCATATAATGGAAGGTGCCTTATATTATTCTTCTACTAGAATAATACCCGTGGCTGACGCCACCCCCTACCACCTCCTACCGCAACCCC
>JAOYMZ010056913.1:0-13378 GCA_025802335.1 Pinguicula primuliflora
AATTATATTGTTAATCGCTTGCCCACACCTCTACTTGATTACGATAGTCCTTTTTCCATCCTTTACAAGTCAACTCCTGACTATTCACTCCTTAGAATCTTTGGGTGTGCATGTTATCCTCTGTTGCGTCCCTACAACAACACCAAATTCATGTATCGTAGCAAGAAATGTATTTTCTTGGGATATAATACAAAGTACAAGGGATATAAATGCGAACCTATCACTAAACGAGTCTATATATCTTGTAATGTGATCTTCGATGAAGGGAGTTTCCCAGGTCTCCCGGATACAGCCTCGAGCACTGTCACAATAATGCATCCTCTCCTACACTGTTGCCTTCTTCAGGTATTCCTATTTCACCTATGCACTCACATTTTTCACGCTTACCTCCATCTTCATCTGTCACAGATCGTGTGTCATCAGTCACACACGACGCCGATGGTGGCATGTCGTTAGGCCTTGACCCACCTATTAGTACGTTGCAATTGACCAATGGCACACAGTCCAGCTCAGTTCCTGAGGTGCCATGTAGCCCTTTGGTTAACACGATTCCTCTGGCAGAAACTACTCCTGAGATGACAGGTGGTATGTCTTTGGGCCTTGACCCAACTGTCTACTCAGGATCAAGTCTTCACCTGGAGTCGTCAGTTGACCTTGAGCCACATGACACCACAGGAACGGAGGATCATTCCCCCCTACCAACCACTGAGTCTTGTAGTCAGATTATCCCTCATAATTCATTTTGTCATGTTACTCGTAGTCAGACTGGGTCTCTAAAACCCTAGTCATTTCCTGATTTTCACATGTACTTTACCTCCAAGTATCCTGTTTATGCCCGTACTAGTGTGCAGATTCCTAGAGAACCTACTCATTATATACAGGCTAAGTCTTCTCCAGAGTGGTGTGGCGCTATAAAAGAGGAATATGATGCATTGATGGCTAATTCTACATGGTCTCTGTGTCCCCGATCAGTGAATCATAATATTACTCGGAACAAGTGGGTGTACAAAATCAAAACCAAGTCTGATGATTCTGTGGAACGATACAAGGCTCGACTGGTAGCCCGTGGATTTGAGCAAAGTTATGGCCTTGATTATGAGGAAACCTTCAGTCCAGTTATTAAGCCATCCACCATTCAGATTTTACTCTGTCTGGCAGTTCAGTATAGTTGGTCTGTTCCTCAACTCGATGTTTCCAATGCCTTCCTGAATGGTGTTCTTCTCGAGGAGGTCTACATGGAGCAACCAACTGGGTTTGTGTCACCTGCTCATCCTGATTATGTTTGTCGTCTACACAAAGCCCTCTATGGTCTTCGGCAGGCTCCTCGTGCATGGTATGTGAAGCTGTCCGGTAGTCTTCTGACCTATGGATTCAAGTGCTCACAGTTGGACACTTCTTTGTTTACCTATCACACGATGGATATACATATTTATGTTCTTGTGTACGTTGACGACATCCTGATCACTGGCACACACCGGAAAGAGATTGATGCCTTGGTTAGATATCTCCAGTCCAAGTTTAAACTTCGTGATATAGGCAAACTCAGTTACTTTCTTGGTATGCAAGTGACTCGAGACACTACAGGGTTACACATCAGGCAGAGCAAATACATCTATGAGTTGTTGGAGAAAACAAAGATGCTTGGAGCAAAATCAATGCTGTCACCCTCATCTACAGATACTCAAACCAAGGACCTAACAGGGGAACCTCTCTCTCCTGTGGAAACTACTTTGTATCGTAGTACTGTGGGAGCTCTCCAGTATTGCACTCTTTCTCGACCGAAGATTGCATTTCAAGTTAATCAGCTTTCCCAATATCTCCAACAACCATACTCGTGTCATTGGAAAGCTGCCAAACGAATACTGAGATACCTCAAGGGGTCAATTGATCATGGTCTCTTGTTTAATAAGACCCCCTCTCCGGATCTTACACTTGAAACCTTTTGTGATGCTGACTGAGCAGGAGATAGACAAGACCGCCGATCTACCTTTGGTTTTGGTGTCTTTTTAGGTCAAAATTTGATATCATGGACAGCACAGAAACAGAATGTAGTAGCACATTCCAGTACAGAAGTTGAGTACCGAGCTTTTGCTCACACTACAGCCGATCTATATTGGACTCGAATGATGCTCAAAGATTTGCACATAGTTCTTCCTCATACTCCTGTGATCTGGTGTGACAATATGGGGGCCATGTCTCTAGCCTCGAATCCTGTCTTTCATGCTTGCACCAAGCACATTGAGGTTGACTATCATTTTGTTCGTGAAAAAGTACAGAACAGAGATATTCAGTTGCGATATATTTCTACTCACAACCAAGTAGCTGACATCTTCACCAAAGGACTGGGTACATCTCAATTCTTGGATCTCAGAGACAAACTAATGGTTCGCGAGCTACCCATTAGCTTGAGAGGAGGTGTTAGCAATATTAAAGAAGGTGATATTATTGACAATATAAAGGAAGTCAACAATATCACACAAGACAATCCAAAGCAATCCCCACAAATCCCAAGAATCAAGGAGCATTAATTGTATAGATAACTATGAATGATTTAGTCTGTCTATATATGGTAAAGAACACTATCATATTTAGATTCAAGGAAATATAAAACCTTCATCAACACTTTCACGCTTCCTGTTTCAAACTCAACCTCCACTTCTAAACCATTCTAGCGTTACCCCGATCGTGGATCATGACTTCTCTTCCCGAATCGACCAACCAACGCACGTCATCCATCTCTCTTTGCGTAACTGTTTTGAGAACGTTCCTCATTCCATTGGAGGCTTCTATGTGTATCTTCTTCATGGACCGCCTTACTTTTCCTCTCCCTTCCCTCTCTCTCTTTGTCGCCGCACTCTCTGGTTTTGACGAACTCTTCCTCCACTGTCGTAAGTTTTGATATATTTCTTGCCACATTTAACCGGCTTTCCCAACGCGGCTTTCAATCGAGCGTGTCATTGAATTTTATTTGATCTTCCTCACATTTGCAGGTTTTGGGCTTCGCAGAGTTGCGGCGGCTCCCTCCCCTCAGACGATCGAGATTCTTTTATTGGAGTATTCAATGTTGGCCACTCAAAACCGGCAAATTTTTTCTAAAGCCACAAAGTCTCGCCGTATTTTTGAATTTGCCACTGCCCGAGCTTGGCAACAACGGGCGTATACCCCGGGCTTCCGAAAAACTGGATTTTGGCATCCCGTTCTTGCCAAGCCCGGGCATAATTAATATCCCTAATGACCTAATTAATTGCGCCCGGACTTGGTAAGAACGGGATTTTTCAATCCCGTTCTTCCCAAGCCCGGGCAGATTCTGCAAGAAATAGATGCAGTGCTTCACCGAGTGCTTCAGATCAGTCTCAAGCTGAGAAATCAAAGATTCCAACTCCTCAACTCTGGTCGGGCGTATTTTCTACAAGTGCATATGAGATTCATATCATTGAAGCAACGTGACAGGCTTTTAACATAATACAAAACATACAAAATTCATGTTACAAGAAATATATCCTTAGGCACCCAGCTAGATTCAACCTGTTGTTCAGTTTCCTCCGAGGCAACTTTAGGATTTCTCTCTTTCGATGCTTTAGTTGCAAGAGACGATGCGGTATGCTCCGAATAGCGCGGGCTTGACTTGAGCTGACGCACAACTCGTGGAGATATCTTATCTGTAGCTTCAGAGGAAGAAGATCGAGGTGAGTTCTTGCGTGATGGAGAGCTTTTCTGCGGTGCACCACTAGCTGAACTGGTTCTGCAATTAATCAAACAGCTTTTCTGCGGTGCACCACCGCCTTTCACAAACCCTCGGTGAAGCACTGCATCTGTTTCTTGCAGAATCTGCCCGGGCTTGGGAAGAACGGGATTGAAAAATCCCATTCTTACCAAGTCCGGGCGCAATTAATTAGGTCATTAGGGGTATTAATTATACCCGGGCTTGGCAACAACGGGATGCCAAAATTTCATTTTTCGGAAGCTCGGGGTATACGCTTGTTGTTGTCAAGCCTGGGCAGTGGCAAATTCAAAAATACGACGAGACTTTGTGGCTTTAGAAAAAATTTGCCCTCACAACCCTACAAACAGGAAATTGATTTAAGGCAAAATTCGGCACCTGCACCAGAAAAAAAATCTAGAAACCCTATTGAGAGTTCTGCCCAATTTTCCGAAATTTTCAAGTGTTACTCACTCACTTATCATTACTTTTCCATGATTTTTTTGAAGCTTCAAGATCTACTTTCTTATATGTCCAGCATATCCATGTTTAACGAAGGTCTTCATCTATATTGTACCCAGCCGTTGTCGAGTGAAAGCGCTGGCCATCATTTCTGTTGATTCCTATTCTATTACTGGCTTCATTTGGATGGACAATGATGACTTGGATGGTATATTTGTGTGTTACTTTTCCTCTACCTAGGTGTCTCTCGTATGTGCGTTTTTAGGGAATTTGATGTTGGTTAGGATTTCCACTTCATGGTGGATTTTATTTTTTGTTGGGAATATTATCATGAATACCAGGAATTCCATTTGGTCGCAGTGGCCAATTAATTACACAGGGTTTACTGCATCTGATAACTACTCTAAACCTCGATAGCATGAATCAATTGCAGGGTTACCAATTCATGAATCTGTTTAGCAGTTTGATGTTTGAATCCATTGAGGACCTTTCCCTTGCCATGGGAATTTATTCCTTCTTGACTACCATTATGCATTTGCTTCGGTGTTACAAACTTCAAAGTATGAAAATGAATTTTTCACTGTTTTAGATGAGATGCCACCCTACCTGAAACATGTACACAGTAATCCCTGCTGCCTTCTACATGTTACCACAGCAGCTATTATTTTATGTTTTAATGATGCTATTTTCATCTCTCTTAACCTGGGCAGCAATGATGATTCTGATTTTACTCCAGGAGTTGTTGGTAGATATCTTATTTATTTCCCTTCAGGAGGCGGTTCCTCATATGGAAAGGCCAATTGAGTTGCGTTAAAGTTCTGTAATTTCCTATATTTTTGTGTGCACAATTGCTTAGCATGTTCCAATTGTATTCATTGAAGACAGAACTGAAGCTTCTCTGAATGTACTTCAAATACGGCAATGCTGTTTGGAAAGCTTCTTTGACTCTTCTTATCTCGATGTGTTAAGAATTTTTTGGTTCTTAGATTAGAAAACATCCCGTATTATTGAAGCTTATCTCATTTCTCTAATTTGATCCGTGCTTTGAATAAGTTTGAGTTGGATCTATGTCAATATTCATTACGTATTCCTAATCCTATATTGCATTGCACCCTGATTCATTTTTTGTTCTTATTTGTAGGCTAAGACCTCAGCAAGATCTCTGCAATGCTCTCTGGAGAAAGTAATGTGGTTTTCATGGATTATCGTCTATACTTGATCCACCAAGTAATTCCCAATTCTGCAGCAACTTCAGAAACAACATTATTGTTTTCAATTTTGTCTCCTTTTGCACGTATTTTCGATAAGAATCTGAGTTCCATCTCAAAATTTCCTATTCATTTTCATTTGGTTGTTTTTTATGCAGATTTTTGAAGGGATAAGTAGAAAGAAGACAAACCAGAATTGCATTCCTCCATGTCCCAAAGGGTAAGGAGAAAGAGGACAAACCAAAATTGCATTCCTCCATGTACCTTCATCATTCTTTTGACTGTTGGTTAGTGTGGATTCACAAGGTTTTTGTGAGGTGATTTTTGTCTTTTTTGCTTGATGTAATTTCTGTTGCTTTCCTATATTGATTCTACTGCAAGATTTCCTATATTGATTCTACTGCAAGATTCAAAAGGTTCTTAGTGATTTGTCATTTTATATTTATTCTCCTTTTTTCCTTCAATGAAGCTTGGGGAGTGAATTTAACCTCTTACCATATAATGTTCGACACTAATTCCATACGTCACCATCTGTTATCCGAAGTAAGCATTCCACATTTTTCATTATCTTTGTTCCATTTTTTTCTTGCTAGAAAACAATCCTTACAACTACAAGTAATGTCTTTCTTGATGGGCATATAGTATTTTCCTTTTTGATTGATACTCAAGGTTATCATTTCCATGTCAACCCCTCTCCCCCATTGAATTGGCCAAGACACATGATGAATCTGTGAGTAAGGCTGAACATGTTGCGTTCAACTCAATGGATAGTGTTTAGACTTTGTACTCCTTCATTGGAACAAAAATGTGAGATAATCATTCGGCTCTCATATTAATTTCACTAAGAATTCATGCATTTCATCCATTTATAAATTCTGTTTACTCCAAATCTTTTTGAGATATATGTTATCAATGTGAAAGTGAAGCTAGGGATGGCAATGGGGCGGGGTGGGTCAGAGCCGCCCCAGACCCGCCCCGCCATCTCAAATGCAAAAACAGGACCTGGACCCGCAGCGCCCCGGCACAACCCACAGATCTAAAATAGGCCACAACCATAAGCCCAATTTATCTCGAACATTGCCCTTCTGGCAATATTTGGGCATCACCATAATGTATATAAACTACAACATTTTACATCTGAATTCCGGACAGAGGGTAATTTTCTGAGGTTTTCCTCTACAGTTGCAGGGAAGGAGCCACACGATGAGATTTCTTTGAGAAGGATTAGAAGGGGCAATTGATGAACCATGTTGTGGGCAATTATAATTCAGCAACTATCGGTATGTCTATCTCAATTCAGCAACTACCATGACGATGTCAATTCAACAGCTTTCAATTTTTCATTCTGGATATCAAATCCCAAAAAAACTCCACTCACATTTTTTCCGCACAAAGTTGCCACAAAATTGGAGCAATTATCAAGTATATTGTCTAAATCTTTGTATCTTCATTGACACAAGTTAAACCCAGAGTATGTTCCTCAATTCTTTACTTCTTCCTGCCTCTGCAGAGCTGAACTCAAAGAAAGGCAGTCAGCAGCATGAGAGACTCCAGGTTACGTTCCTGCTCGAACACTGAAATTCCTTCTAATTTTTTGATCTACTATTGGCTCAAGAGATTTTAAATCATTATTCGTCCTTTGAGTAGGAAATATAGAAACCAAATAACAGCACTCGGGGTTAAGGTAAGTATGTGCGCACCTTCTTACGAAGTGATGAAGAGGTTATAGATTGCTCATGAAGCCTATTTTCTTGCTCTTGTTCAGGATGAAAGGGATGTCTAAAATCCCACACCATTTGTGGCGGGGCGGTGAACAAATGTGATAGGACTGCATTTCTTTAAGAGCTATTGGATTTATTTTTTCTCTTATTTCATCATTAAGGGGCATGATGACTTGACGTCATCCTCACCTTCCTCCGGCTTTTCATTATCACCGGCGGTCTTATGTAAATTTTTTTCAGGAAGTTGCTTCTTCTCCAGCTTCCACATAAGGGGATCTCTGCTTTTGCAACATGAACCAATTGAGAGAGTGTAGCTGATGGTAGTTTGATATCGTTGCAAGGAATCTGATGTCATAAGAGTTGGTATTGTGATGATAGGAAAGAGACTAAGCGAAGCACTGCTTGGAGGTAGAAAGAAAAGAGATCTTTTTTTTTTTTTTTTAAGAAAAGAGATCAAATATGTAGAAGAGATTGTTTTTCTAGCTCCTGCCTTTGTTCTATGCTGGCAATAGCCACAGTTTACGGATATTCATGTGTTCGCGTCATATATAATCATGCATTTGAATTGTTCTGATTTGCACGACATCTTCTTACTCATGTTTATTTTCTTACTTTTACACCTCTTATTTTCAGTTTTTCACACTGGGCAATTTTCTAGTTTAGGTACAAAAAAAGGAAACTAAATTAGAACAACCCAAATGAAAAGCTTGAAGAAACGCAAAAAAACTATGGTTGCTCTAACCCCGAAAAAAGATCTGCCCGAAACTATATTGGATTTCAGACCAATATCGATGCTCAGTTCTATGTATAAGTTGCTTTCTAAGGTTCTAGCTACTAGTAAAATTCTACCAAGGATTGTCTCACCCCATCAAACATGATTCATCTATAACCGCTATATTATGGACAGTGTGGTCCTAACAAATGAGATTATCAGTGAGGCAAAAAGAAGGAAAAAATAATGCTCCATATTGAAGGTTGATTTCCAAAAGGCATTCGATAGTGTGAGATGGGATTATCTCTGGAAAATGCTAGTAGCTAAAGGCTTTAGTCAGCGATGGATTCATTCGATGGTAGGTTGTGTTGAATCAGCCTATATGGCTATCATAGTTAACGGGAGCCCGTGTGGGCAGTTTAAGATGGAAAGAGGACTAAGGCAGGGTGATTCTTTATCTCCCTTACTCTACGCTTTAGCAACAGAAGGTTTGGATGAGCTCCTGAGCAGAGCAGCAGCTATAAATATGTTCAAAGGCTACAAAATTGGAACTAGTGGACCCACCATCACTCACCAACAATTTGCTGATGACACGGTGATGTTCGGGGATGGATCTAATGCTGACATTTAAGTTATGAAAAGGATACTAAGAATTTTTGAAGTGATTTCTGGACTGAAAGTTAACTTTCAGAAGAGCAGACTTCTTGCAATTAATTTGGCAGACAACATTCAGGCTTCTCAGGCAGGCATGCTACACTGCAAAACAGACACTATCCCATTTGTATACCTCGGAATCCAAGTGGGTGCAAATCCTAGGCTGGACAGAACTTGGGGCCCAGTTCTGGACACTATCACCAAGAGATTGAACGGATGGGAGCAGAAATACATCTCATTCGGGGGCAAGATCACTCTCTTCAAATCTGTGCTCAGTGCATTACCACTATATTACTTATCCATATATAAAGCCCCGCTTGGTGTCTTGAAAAAGATTGATGGATTGATATCCAAATTCTTATGGGGAACTACAGGTACAGGAAAGCGTAAGATCTCCTGGATTAAGTGGACCAAACACTGCTACCCTAAAAATCGAGGAGGGCTCGGTTTCAAAGCTCTAAATTAGTTTAACCAGGCTTTATTGGGAAGGTGGGGATTCAGGATTTTATCTGAACCTAATGCCTTATGGAGACAGACACTATCAGCCCTGTATGGTCCCATTGCTCTCAGCACTACTCAACCGGCTCCTCACGACTCAATATGGTGGAAAGATCTCAAACAATGGGTGCTAACTACTACCTGGTTTCAGCAGAATCTGTCAAGGATTGTAGGCAATGGAAGAGACACTAAATTCTGGTTGGACATATGGATAGGAAGTGCTTCACTAGCAGCTGAATACCCTGAGCTATATGACAATGCTACAGACAGAAACAGCTGCATCGCAGATAAAGGATTCTATGATCAAACCTGGAGAACTTGGAGGTGGAATTGGACTTGGCGCAGGCAATGCACTGATGACGAATTGACTCAACTTCAACACCTGAAGGATAAGTTGCAGACAGCTCCCACAGGTTCGAATGACCCTGATCACTGGAAATGGAAATGGGAATATGTCACGCAAAAGTACCCAACAGCTACAATATACTTTTCAAGATTTTTGAAATACTGGAATTTCCAATGCGGCGATGCTCCAATTAATTTCCGTTTTGGTAAACTTGTACTTCTTACTGTATTGAAGCACGAATTTTTTTTCCTATGCATTAGGCATTTGACCACGGTTGATGAACCTCTGCTTCGTTCAAAGTGGATGGGTTTAAAGAAATCACTTACACAAGAAACTGAGGTGGTGAAGCAGCTGGATGCTCAGAAAAGATTGTTCAAGGAGGTTCCTACAAGCAGATGACTTAACTCTCCTCCTATTTTGGCCAAATCATCCTTTATATTTCAACCGTTGGATGAGTGCACGGCATCTTCAGGTGCCCCCATGGACCCTTATTTATGGAGGCCACCTAGAAGAGATACTTCTGGCAGAAAACCTACAAGAACTGGCCAGATGGGGACATGGAAGTCACAAAATGATGGAACTTGGCCTCGTGGCCGTGGGGCTTCCACTAGGACAACAACACGTGTAAGAATCGCTGGTGAATCTAGTAAAATCGGCCCTGGAGCTCGGGCCTTCACTACTGGAAAAAAGGTCCAGAAAAGTCTACCTCGGCGAAAGCAAATTCTGTAGTAAGTTATAATACCAGAAAGCTATTATTTCAGCATTTGCCACCAGTTAATTGATTTTGAACCGTAGTCTTTTAACATTTTGTTCTGATCTTGATATGAGAAGAAAATAGAAATATAAGAACAACTTACACCGAGAAATTTTTTTCTTCTTTGAAGGCACAAGTTAATACGATTTTGCTTTATACTTAATGCTGCGGTGATTCAAGTCCAGTGTTGATATATAATGGTTAGACAAAGAAATCACATGTTTATGATATTTAATGGCCTAGGGTATTGGGTGTATAAGTATCTATATATGATGGTCCTTTGTTTTTCATAATGTTTCATGTATCTAAGGAAATATTTTAGTAATTGTATTCAATAAGTTTCATAATTTACTTATCAAAGAAAGTTAAAAATCAAAAAGATGTGCTCATGCTCTCTGTCCAATCATGCTTTGCATTATAGAAAATTCTTCTGTTGAGAAACATATATTTGTTTGAGTTCCTCGCTTTCTCTGCCCTTTTATTGCTTGTGAGGATTGTAAAGGATGCTTTACAATCTTGATTTGTCCAGGATCTGATACATTTGTTGGTCTTCCGAAGTTTCTAACTGATTTTTGCACCATCTAGAATGGTGATGCTGATGATGTAAAGTCCAGAAAAGTGCAATATGAAGGGCCAGATGCAGACCTGGCTGCTATGCTTGAAAGGGATGTTTTGGACTCTACGCCTGGTGTTAGGTGGGATGACGTGGCAGGACTGGCTGGGGCCAAGAAACTCCTTGAGGAAACTGTGGTTCTTCCTCTATTGATGCCTGAATATTTCCAGGTATTGGCTTCCATGATTTGATTGGCATATTCTTTATTCCTTAGTTCTTGTAAGCACAAATTGTTAGTCTTAGTCTGTTGGCAATGCATGTCCCGTCGCTGATGAAGCAAATAGGAAAACTTAATTTCAGTTACTTATATCTCCACCAGTCAGTAGAAGATGGTCTGACACAATTCTTAATTACTTTTGCATGCTAAGAAAATTAACCTGGGACAGATGTTGACTCTTGTGAATTGTGATTTTGAAAATCTTGCGCTTTGGATTATTTACTCTCGTCATCTCTGCTTGTAGGGAATTCGAAGGCCATGGAAAGGTGTCCTCATGTTTGGACCACTGGGTATCGGGAAAACGTTACTTGCTAAAGCTGTAGCAACTGAGTGCGGAACAACATTTTTTAATGTTTCTTCTGCGACCCTATCATCAAAATGGTGTGGGGAAAGTGAGAGAATGGTCCGGTGCTTATTTGATAATTATTGCCCGAGCTTATGCGCCCAGTACTATATTCATTGATGAAATTGATTCTCTTTGCAATTCACGAGGGTGAGCAATTCATTTGTATTCTTTTAACAACTGCTTAGTAGAGAGAAGCATTATGAATCGTTCACAAGTCGTTTTAGTATTCAATGAGCAAGAAAGATTCACCACTTGTACATTATATCCGAAAAGTTAAAAGTTATGGTTTATGGTTAATGAAACCAAATTCTGCTCTACAATTCCTGAATTTGCTCATCTGCATAGTGTTTGAAATTCAACAGTCTCTACCTGTGTAATTGCTGAAATGCTGCCTGAGTGTATTTGTGGAACCTTGTTACTGCAGTGGTCATAGAACTTTGTAATGGCATGATCTGCCTTATTTCGTGTAAGCTCTGAAGCACGGGTACTCCTGAGGGGAAGGAGTACCCGTACCGGGTACCCCGTGGGTATCGGTACGCCCCCGGTACGCCACGGGTGCGTACCCGGTACCGGAAAAAAAAGTTCGGTATGTTGGAGGATTTGGGTACGGCGGCCGGTGCGGGGTTAGGTGCATACCCTGTTTGGGTACGCGAATTCTAACATTTTTTTATTTTGGGTTCAGTTCAGCATTAGGGCATTTCTTCAGACTTCAGTTCACGACTTCACGCTCGACGCCGACGCCAGCCCATCTCCAGTTCACGCTCGACGGCCGACGCCAGCCCATCTCCAGTTCACGCTCGACGGCCGACGCCAACCCATCTCCAGTTCACGCTCATCGCCCATCTCCCATCTCCATCTCCAGCATCTAAAGTTCTTCTCTCGGCATTAGGTAATTCAGTAATTGTTCAGATTGATGGATTCGTGAGTTACTGAGTTTGATGGATTCGTGGGTACTGCAAATGTTACTGTGTTATTGTATGAAGTTGTGGGAATTCATGTTTTTTTCAAATGCGTACCCTGTCGAGGAGTAGATATTCTGTGATTTAATCTGATATGGCATGAAAAACTTCATGATAGGAATTATCTCTTAACTGTTTTCAATTCTCACCGAATGCTGATATTTGTATTGTGGACGGGATAACTGAACTCCATGAAAATCTATTCATGTTTTTGCCGTTAGCTGGCAAGAATTACTACTTTTCTTTTGTTATGCTAATATTGCTTCCATCTCGCACCATTTGACAAGAACAAAAATAATACACAAAACAGAACTAAACTAAAGAAACTGAAGTTATGTTTAGTAGTGAAGTTTTCCATCATGATTTATTATTCATGGATTTAAGATCAACTTGAAAGTATCAGCCCAGGAAAGCAAAGCCAGCAAATTTAGGGGGTATATGCTTTGCTGCATTTTTTATCTTTTGCTGCATTTTTTATAGGAACGCTCAAATCCATCTAATTGCTGCATTTCCCCTTTGCTTTGCAGCATTTTTTTATCTTTTGCTGCATTTTTTATCTTTTGCTGCATTTAGGGAAATGAGTTCATCAGCTTCAGCTTCAGGAAGTGTGAGTTTCTCTTCTATTGACCTAAATGATGTTGAGTTGCTTTCGAATTATGTTACAACGCTATCAAAAAGGGGAGAAGGAGGAAGTGGTAATTCGAAATATAAATGCACCCTTTGCAACTTGGAATTTCAAGGGTCATACTCGCGAGTGAAATCACATCTGCTATTATTGAAAGGGAGTGGAGTAAGAGCGTGCAATACTGTGAAAAGCAAGCCTGATTTGCTAAGCGAGATAAGAAAGGTTATTGAAGAAGATGAGAATCGGAAAAGGATGGCTAAGCCTAAAACTGTTCCTTTGCCGCCGCCTTCTTCTTCTTCTCAAGATCAAACAAGGTTCAGATTGGAAGGATTGGAACCTACCAGAAAAAGAAAGACCTATGGTAATAGTCCTTTAGAGAAGTCACTAAATCAGGGTGCACGAGAACATTTGCATTCTTTGATTGCTCGGATGTTCTACTCAGCTGGCTTACCATTTCACTTAGCAAGGAACCCGTATTTTGTTGAAGCTTTTCAATATGCTGCTGAGCATCAAATAATTGGGTATGTCCCTCCCGGTTATAACTTGTTGCGCACTACATTGTT
>JAOYMZ010056924.1:0-13374 GCA_025802335.1 Pinguicula primuliflora
ATTAAAATACGTCTCTGCGAGGAATCATCTAACCTCCAAATTATTTCAATTGTTGGTACGGGAGGTATTGGGAAGACTACTTTGGCAAGGGCGGTGTATGATGACCAGTTATGTGTTCGACGTTTTGACCTTCGTGCTTGGATAACCGTATCCCAAAATTATGATGATCGTGGAACCCTTTTAGGCCTCCTAAGTTCGATTAAAGATCCATCAAGGGGAGAAGAAAGTGTGGTCGAAGAATCAATTGAGGAACAAAATGAAGAAATTAACGTATCTGCTGGCGAGCAACATGGGGAGGTAAAAGCATCGGATGTGCAGCATCAAGGGGCTGAATTATCAACCGAAGATATAAATGAAGAGGTCAATGCACCACACAAAGAGCCTGAGGAGATCAGTAACGAGGCTTTAGTTATACGATTATACAAAATACTAAAAAAGAGGAGGTATCTTATCGTGGTCGATGATATATGGGATTCAAAAGTTTGGGACGATATAAAGAAGATATTTCCAGATGACGATAAAGGAAGCAGGATCTTGTTGACTACAAGGCTATCAGAGGTGGCAAGCTATGCTGACGCTTCCAGAGAAATGTATAATATGCATTTCATGGATGCTAATAAAAGTTGGAACTTGCTTGAGAAGAAGGTATTTGGTGAAAATAATTGCCCTCCCGATCTGGAAAATATTGGAAAAAGGATTGCCGAAAATTGCAAAGGCCTTCCTTTGGCAATTGTTGTTGTCGCCGGAATACTTTCAAAGGTTCGTCGTACACAACATTCCTGGAGGGGCATTGCTGCAAATGTGAATTTTGCTATTCAGAATAGTGATGACCAATTTATGGAGATACTATCTTTAAGCTACAGGCAACTACCTCATTGGTTAAGATCATGTTTCTTGTACACAGGAGCTTTCCCAGAGAGCTCGGAGATAAATGTCTCTAAGCTCATTCACTTGTGGGTTTGTGAGGGTTTCCTGAAACCAGGGAGGTCTAGAAGCCCAGAGATGATTGCATATGAATATTTGGAGGATCTTGTCAACAGAAATCTGATTTTGGTTACTGCCAAAAGGTGTAATGGACAAATTCGACGGTGCCGCATCCATGATCTACTAAGGGACATGTGCAGGAAAAAAGCTCTGGAAGAGAAATTCCTTCATGTCATGGATCAACAGTTCAATGTCTTACCCGAAGGGGCAAAGAATATTCGCCGTGTAAGTACACTCTCAAGTAGCTTAAACCAGCTTCAAACTCTCTATGGCACAAACATCCATACTGCTCTACTTTTGAATCAAGATGCAAATCTAATGTTGCGTTTGCACAACTTTAGGCTACTAAGGGTGTTGGATGCACTGACTTTGTTATTCAGTGTTTTTCCTTCGAAAGTACTACAACTATTTCATTTGAGATACTTAGCTTTCTCCTATAAACCTGCACGCTTTGGGCTACCTGCAGCCATATCCAAGCTATACAAACTTCAAGCATTAATTCTTCGTCCAAGTCATTCTTCTGCACATAAATTGCTCCTGCCGTCTGACATCTGGTGTCTGTCAAATTTAAGGTATCTTATCCTGTTTGGTGAATCCAAACTGCCCAACCCTTCAGAAGGACTAACTTTAGCTCTTATAAATCTGCAAATTTTACGTGTTTCAAATTTGCACTGTACCATGGAGATCATGAAAATTATTCAAAGTTTAAGAAGATTGAAAGTCAGTTATTCTGGTGATCTCTCGGATGCAAAACTAAACTACTTCGTGCATCTCCGTAAACTTGAAAATTTGAATCTCCGTTTTGATCCTGGGTGTTATGGCTGGGAGAGTAATCTATTGTATAATAAGCTTGCATTTCCATCCAGTTTGAAAAAGTTAACCTTGAATGGCACGGGAGGGTGCCTTTCCTGGAATGATATGTGTAGTACTATCAGTTTACTACCCATGCTTGAGGTACTCAAGCTGAAAAATTATGCTCTTGGTGGTACTGATTGGGAAACAAATGAATGTGCGTTCCCTCAACTAAAAGTGCTTGAGATTTTTGGGTCAAATCTCGTGTCATGGAGAACTGAAGACAGTTGCCATTTTCCACGACTTGAGCACCTGCTTCTGTACTCTTGCATTGATCTTACGGAGTTTCCAGATTGTGTTGGAGACATTGATACACTTCAAACCATCAGGGTGAACAAGAAGGACAGATTAGTTGTTGCATGGGCAAAACAGATAGCAGAGGAAAAGCATGAACTCGGAATTGATATATTTCAAGTTTTTATTGATGATATCCTCTTTCTGCCAGGTATTATGCCTCCACACATTTTCAAATTCAGTATTGTATTTAAGAGGATCTAGTCTTTTTGTTACATTTTCAGTAACATCTGGTACATTTCCAAACTCACACCTCAACATGTGTATTAGAGATTGAAATACAGTGAAATAGTTATTAAACAACATGTAGCATCTTGCATTTATAATTTCTCTTCACTGCACTTTTGCCGTATGATTCTTCAGAAATATTACAGTGCCTTCAAAATATATGCAAAACACTTGACTGAAAAAAAGAGTGTTTCAGGACTCATCATTCGTCTACTTTCTGAACGCAGGAAAAGTAAAAGCGAACGAAGAGATGTCAGAGGAAAAGTTGGTGTATTTGAAGGAATCGTTCAATCTCTATGATAAGGATGGTGATGGTATAATCTTTTCAATGACTCTGGTCTTTGTTTTTACTTATACTTGTATGTATATTTATATTTTATATTTGCATTTTTTGGCTAGACTGGATTTATCATGGATTTCCAAGAACGTAGATTAGCTGATACTTGGTCCTGTTGACAATGAGGCTCTATGTTGTATGAGATAAAAAAGAATTGAAGACAATAATCTCTAGTACATGATAGATATCCTTACTGATTACAACGGAATTTTAATTCTGTTTGAATAGTAAGCTCGGAAAATAGTAAATATTCCTTCATCATTAAATATTCAATTCTGGTTGAATATGCTTTGCTTATATAACTGAATACGATCTCCTTCCCCGTGCTACATGGTGGCGTATACTGTACGGAAGACTAATATTCTGCAAAGCTTAGACCTAGTATCTATTGGTGTGTTCATGCTCGTTTTGTAGGATTTATCACATCCAGGGAGCTGGGAACAGTCATGAGGTCTTTAGGACAGAATCCCACTGAAACTGAATTAATGGATATGATAAACAAATTTGATGTCAATGGAGATGGCGCCATTGACTTTGAAGAGTTTGTAACTATGATGGGTCCGAAGTTGAAGGTATTTTGATTTCTTATTCTTTTACTGCTGCTTATTTACATGTACATGTAACTACATCAAACTTTTCTTCCCCAAAGAACCGCTGACATATGATGATTCTATGCTTTAGGATCATGATACCGACTCAGAGGAAGAACTTAGAAATGCTTTTCGGGTCTTTGACAGAGATGGAAATGGCTTCATTAATATTGACGAGGTAAGACAACTCTACGCTAATGATTGATGACTGGAATTCAATGTAATAAGACTTCAAATCTTGGCAGCTTCGTCATACTATGGAGGCTCTCGGTGAACATTTGACAGACGAAGAACTGGATGAGATGATGAGAGAAGTAGATTTGGATGGCGATGGACAGCTGAACTACGAGGAGTTTGCTAATATCATGACCGGCAAATGAATTTGCAGTCGGATCAGAGAGATTCTTCATGCCAAACTGGATTTCTGGTATCTTGTTTGCATATCATTTCATTATGTTCTTCCAGTTTGCACAAATGTCTCTGATGGATGGTCTTTGTTTTTATATAAACATGAAACAATAATACCAGTTCACGTTTCATAGTAATCAACAATTGCTTTCGATGTTGCATGAAGAACTTTGTAATAACATCGAATGAGTAGCAGTAGCCTGTTTTTTGAGATCCAGCTTGGAGGCCCGAAATTCCAGCCCATTTGAGCTTTTCTCTGCTCTGATATTATTTTTCCAGCCCCTTAGGATAGGTTTATTAGCATGGATGAGTGGGATGTAGTGGGATGAGAAAAGATATTCGAGTTTAGTACGCAGTATTAACTAAAAAAAACATAATTATCCCCAATTCCATAGGTTTAGAAAGGAAACTTAATCCATCAAAATTCAATTTTTTTCCGAGTCAACCTGGAATTTTTTTTCCAAGTTGTCCTGGTTACTAAACACAAGATATAGTGGGATACTTTTTTAAAATCCCACTATATCCTGATTACTAAACTAGGCATAGCATAGGGCATGGGCATGTCCGAGCAAAGGTTATAAATAAACTTAGAAAGAAACTCTTAATCTTATGGAAGAGCGGCCAATTTATCCAACAAAAACGTATTAATGTTCAAATGTAAAACTTAAACGTCAATATTAATGATAAACAAAATAACTACACTGAAAACTATGTGGAAATAAATAACATGTGAGGTTTAAGCCCAATGAGTCCTATTTTCTTACAAAGAACAACCATAATGATAGATTAGGTTTCTCCTTATATCCGATTTGCTGATGCTGGTGGTTAGATGTAAGCTGTGTTACCTGAGCAGTAAGAGCACTCAATGCTATTCCAAAGTATCATTTTGAGTTGTGCTCAAGACTTGCTGAGCTCCTCTCTGGCTCAATCTATCAGTAGGCCATCTGTAACAATTTTGTGCAATGCCTTCCATCAGGGTGCATATCTGATTGTAAGACATCTGCATAAAAGAACCTCCTGCAATTGTGTAACGAACCCCTTTTTCATATTAAGAATAAATAGAATTCTTAATGGCAGTGTGGGCCAACGGCCCACACCCGAGTCCAAATATGTTGTTAAATATGAGAAACAGTAATACTAGAACGTTATAAATTCAAATACACGGCCCACTTCAAGTGTTCATACATAACCCATAGTGTAACCAAAATACGATAACATCGTTCCTAATACAAGACGTGTAGCCATACTTGGAGACAGGACACAAAGAAGGCCTCAAATGCAGTACAGTCTTGCGGAAAATCTAGTTACCACCTTCAGCAGCTGGGGCACCCGTATCTGCATACAAATTTATACAAGCAGGAACCGTGAGCCACCAAGGCCCAGTAGGAGGTACACATATTTAAATTTCTGCATTCCCGCTGTATCACACGCAAGCATGAATAACAAACATTATACACAAGTGATAAAATTCCATATAGTCGTATTTAATTAAGACAGCCACGTTAGCCCATGAAATTGCATATAATCATATTTAATCAAGACAGCCCAAACGTGAGTCCATAAACCCTTTAAAAATTGTTCTCCTTTCTGGACTTGCGGCCCAAGCAAGTCTCAGAACCCAATAAGCACCAATTGCCGGAAAACCAGTTTTATTAAAGCCCAGCCCAAAATCCCATTTTTCTTCCCTTAAACCGAACACATCTCCCACAGAGTTCAGGAGACGGCCTCTCGACTTACACAACGAGAAAACTACGCTTACGGCCTGAACATAATTTAATCTTGGCCAAAATCTCATGGACTCATCAACAATCAGAGGGAAAGAAACGAAATCACATACATTCACGAGTTCAGGTAGCATATCAGAGACCACGCTAAGTATCTATCAACTGCTTCCTCCCAATGAAGATTTATCGCAGCTAAACCTCACCGATCTAATCCTGCTAACCGAAAATGCCAACAAGTATCACTCTATCCCCTCCTTTCCGCTTACCTCGGCAGGACTTGGATGGTGATCCTCCGGAAGCGCTTGGAAACGGTGAGGAAGTCTCGTACACTCCAAACAAATGAAACGACCTTTCTCCACCGCACCTGCCTACAACCGGACCTCCACGTCCCGTCTGCATTGCTCTATTTCCCCTGCTCACGGCAGAAGCGAGGACCTCCAACCAGTACGTGCAATGGTTCTGAACACTCGGCTACCGTGACAGGAAACGGTTCACCTCAAAATAATCAATCACGGCTGAGTTCTGCTAACCAAATCCTCCTCCTCCAACCCAACATCTGCAAGACACACATTTATCAACAGGGGGAGAATCAAGCTCAAGCAACGGGCACTAAAATGCCATCCACAATCCACACAAATCACGGGAAAACAGAAGCACATAAGGTAGTAACGACACGAATTCTAGCTACCAGGAATCACGTATTGACCCATTGTCAAGCACATTATACATACGAAGACAAACAACTTCCTACCTCTGCTAAAACTCCACTTGAACCCGCATCTCTGATTGCCCCTTCTTCTCTCGAACGCCTCTATTTTCATGCGGCTGATGAACTGAATCAGAAGCTTATATAGCACTCCCTTTTTGGCCCTTGTTCAGTCGACAGCGGCGAGATCCGGTTGCTCATCTTCACCGTCGGGAGACCTCTCTCCTTTCCAATGGGTCTGAGCCTCTCTCGCGGCCCGTGAGGAGTTAAAGTTTGGGGGCCGAAATTCAAGATTTACAACCTTTAGCTAAATTTCTCTTAATTTATTTGGGCCCCAAACATTGGAAAGGAGATTTAAGAAATTTTCATTCGGAATATTTAAAATAATAGTTACGAAATTATTCCGTACCTTACATCCTGCATCCACATCTTTTCTAGTATTCTGATCCAAGCCAAAATAGAAAGCTTGGATCTCTCTTCAATGTTCTAACCCGTGGTTAGGACAACTTTTTAGCACACTCTTGAATCTCTCCCAAACCTCATAAATGGTCTCTTGAGGTCTTTGTTGGAAGGCCTGAATATCATTCATAATCTGTGTTGTTCTGCTTGGGGAAAGAAATGGGTGAGAAAAACTTTTCTCAACCCCTCCCAAGTCTGAATAGAATCTGGTGGCTGATTGTACAACCATTCTCTTGCCATGTCCTTCAATGAGAATGAAAATAATCTCAACCTTATAGCTTCTTGGTCTGCACCTTGTATCTTGATTGTGTCACAGATCTCTAGGAAGGCATCAACATGAGTACAGGGGTTGCTGAACTCAGCTCCTCCACAAGTCGAGTGTTACTGCAACAAAGTGATGGTTGAAGGCTTGAGCTCAAAGTTACGAGCTGTGATAGGTGGCCTTCTGATTGCAGGTGCAATGTCAACAGCTTCAGGGATGGCAAATGATGCAATAGGCCTATCATCAGGGTGTGGGACAATGTTTCTTCCTTCCATTGCTTCTGGTTGAAACTCTAACTCTTCCCCTTCTGTTTCAAACTCAGTTCCAGGCTCAAAATTCACAGTTTCTGCTGGTAGATCAAAATCTTGAGCAACCTCAGCAACTACAACTTCTTTCTCTTCTGATTCGGATCTGATTTAAAAATCAAAATGTACAGTTCCTAGTGGCACATTCGGAGATCTTCTTTGTGCTCTCGATTCCCTACTTGTTCTTTTTCCAAGTGGATTATGAACAACACCAGCTCGTGGGATCATAAACTGCAAGAAACAATAAAAAGAGTAGGTAAGGTGAGTTTTAGAAAATAAAATAAAATGGTTAACAAAGATTGTGATTGCAAACTAAACATGTAAAGAGGCTCTACTCTCCGGCAATGGTGCCAAAAACTTGATGGGCTACAAATGCAATACACTATTGTGCAAGTATACACAGTCGTTCAAGTAGGAATTCTTACTTGGAATTGGAAGTATGAGTCATCTCCTAAAGGAGTAGGTCCAATACATGTTTCTTTCACAATCACTTTTAGGCTAACCCATCATCAAAGATGATTTCTATTCTATAGGCAGAAGTTTAAATGGACTGAAATGTAGCTAAACTAACTAGAATCAGGGCTAATATTCAAATGATGTCACCGACATTCAAATGCTAACGAGAACAGAAGTAAAACAGGAACAATTTAGAGAGAATAGCTCAAGGCAATGTATCTTGCCTCACTATGCAACACAACTACCTATCTATACATACATGCTTAGCTTGTTTCCTTCACACCACAAGACTCAAATGTAAACTATATCTCACGAGCAAGTCTATAGCTACTCTAAATCTCAGTGTGTGGATTTCATCGGGTTCACCCTCCACCAGACATATCGGTAACATTGAGCATAAAACATGACTATCTCTATATGTGACACCAAGAGTTATGGGTAAAGATCCCAAGGACAATGGTGTTAGCGTGCCCCGTGTAGAAACCTAACCTTGCGATTTTGTTACCAGGCAGATTCACCTATATGAATGAAAAACTCGTGCACAAAAACTCATTCAAATGGAAAGCAAACACATTCATGTGTAAATTAAAAAGCTAGTCATAATGTGTTTACATAGTGAGACTCAACTGAGCCTCAAGCCACGAGAAATTAGCCCATGCTTATAGCATGAGCTTAAGAGTACACAAATACAACTTGAAATGAAGTCATAGATTAAGAACAAGAAGAGAAAACAAATCCCCCTTCATGGATGAATAGTGTCCAAAATTGCCTCCTTCCTTGAGCTTGACCGAGAGAGATACGAGTGATGAATAGTGAGCCCTTTGGTTTAAAATGTGTATCATGTATCTTGCTATCCTTTGACCAAAATATCTTTGGGAAACCGTGTATAGCTTCCAAGAGAAGCCTTTGCAATATTCTTAGGACAAGAGAATGTCCTCCTCGGCCAAACAAGCCTCTAGCCGCAAGTATTAACTTTTCAACTCTTCATTTGTAGCCTTGTATAAGCATAGGATGTGGCACACTCTCCTTCACACACTTCTTTGTAGCTTTGGCTCAAATTATACTAAGGCAACAAGGGTTTTCCTGTGTTCATGAATAAGTTTCTATCCGAACACTAATCTTGGTGTCTTGTGCATCATCTTTGCTCTCCATTGCACTTCGCATCCATTCTTCTCAAATCATGCCAAAACTTGCATAAAATGGGTAGAAATGCACCAAAGTATGAACATGTAGCTCTTTTCCAATCTAGCATAAATGAGCATGATTTAATCCATAATCTAAGTGTTTAGGGCATGAAATGGTACAAAATAAGGCATGAAATAAGCTCTAAATAGGAGCTTATCACCGATTTGATGCGAAATTGTAAGAAATCTGAATAAACTTGTATGTTATTCTATATTTATTGCTTCGGTCGACATTGATGTCTTCTCTGTATCCATCACACATGTCATGTCACCATTGCTTTGAATCGATGTATGTCCCATGTAACATATGAGAAGTTTCTTAGTGTCACAATTGCATAAAATTGAGGTTGATATATGTTTAGCAAATCTGACTGATAAGGTGACTGATGACTGATAAGGTGACTGATGACTGATAAAGTGACTGGTGATTGATAAGGTGACTGGAGACTGATGAGGTGGCTGATAATGTGGCCTAATAAGGTGACTGATTTGATTAGACTTGTTTCGCAAATTTACCTGATAAGATGACTGATTTTTGCAAAATGACATAAAAGACATTATTTTATATATTCTATATCACAATTATTATTAAATAAAAAAACGCTTTAGCTTTAATAATTCTAATTTATTGTTTAAATAAATAGTTATTATTTTAAATACTAACAATAAAGTTTAGAACAATGAAAATAATATACTCATGGTAGAGACGTGTATGTATATAAAGTTAAGGGTAAAATTTGAATGAAAGTCTTATAAGTCATCTTATTTTTTAATCAGTCTGAAAAAATGTCTTTTCAAATTAGTCACCTTATAAAGCAGTCGTTCACGTAACAGACTTATTTTGTCAAATTGACTTATAAGACAAAATTGACTGATAAGGTGACTTATAAGGCAACGCTAAACACAGTCATACTCTAAATCAAACTTACCCCCCAAAATACTCCAAATCAAGAAATGGATAGTTTTTCTCATATTTATTTCATGTAACACGATAAGCCAAAAATTTAATATGCTCGTCATGAGGTGACCCAATGTCGGAATTAGACCCATATTTGGGTCCAGGCTGAATTTTTTTTTATTGTGGCGGACCAAATTTAAGTCTATTATTTTCTTAGAAAACTCAAAATACAGCTTGGGCCCTATACCCCCTAATTCCACCAGGTGACCTACCTATCAAAACTTTCCATTTGGAAAAAGCCCAGATAAAGGCCCACATTCTTGGCCGTGGCCCTTCTTCTATGATTACACTAACTCATTTTCAACATGGTTAAAAAAACTCAAACAAATGCATTCATCAGTAAAAGCGCACAACAACATAGATACTAAGGCTCAAGAGATGATAACTTATGCACTCAGGCCCAACTTCGTGAATGCATTCTTTCATTTCTTCTGTCAAGTTACACTGCGCAACATAGAATGAAGAAAACATCAAACTTAGACTACATGACTAGAGCGACCAAAATCTAGTTGCAAAATTCATGGGTAGTTTTTTTTGGTAGGTAAGTGTTTTTTGTTTTTTATTTATCGTAAAAATTACAGTTTACAGCGTTTTGTCCCGCGTTAACACGTCTGTGGGCCTCACTCCCATTCATCTAAGTTACGCTCTAATTCTTCGAGATGAGGCAGATTCGATTGCAGAACTTCCGCCCTGGCTTGCTGGTATCGCTTCATCTTGGCGGGCGTTCTAAGGTCGGCTATTATGTCTGAGTGCTCTTTGTCAAATTGATCGAGTCGCTTCTGCTCAGCCGCCTGTAGTTGGCGCAGTTGCGCTTGGGCCCGTTGGGTTTTTATTTTTTCCGCTCTTGCCAAACGGGTTTCTTTTTCTTTACTTTTCCGCAACCGGTGGGCTTGATATGGCTCGTTGCCGTCCAAAGATGCAAAAGGCGAGTGCTTCACCGGGTTCCTTATATTTGCTCTGTCCGTTGGGCCTCGTGTTCGGTCTTCGGAAATACTGAATTTTCCTGCTTCAGATGTAAATACATATGGGCCCGCAGCTTCCGTAGAGCCCGCTGGAGAAGCCCGCATCCCCTCTACAGCCTCGATCTGGGCCAGATGAGCAGTGTGAGAGGCCTGAGGCCCAGTGTCCGAATTTAATTGTATGCCTGCTTCCTGCTCCAATTGTTCGTCCGCTTCCTGCTCCAACTGGGTCACCAAAATATCGCCGCCCATCGACGCCCGATCGTGTTCGTCAACAGCCTCCGTGATGGCCACCTCGAATAGAGTATCCGCGTGCCGTTCCGTGTGTATCTCTGCGTCCGTATTCTCCAACGTGATATTGCACTTCACGATGTGCTCATTTATGTCTCCTGCGTGCGAGCAGGTGGACCGAGCTGGATCTAGGGTTTCGCCCGGCTTAATGACTGTCATAAAGTTGTCGGGGGTAGCGGAGGAGGCCGGATCTGGATCGTCTGCCTGAGGCTGATCATATTCCCCTGCGCTTCCGCCCAATTCCGGCGATGGCGAGTCCACCAAACAGAGAACCAGATTTTCTTGAGCTTCCGAGTTTACCGAGTTAGGGTCTTCTTCCATTGGTGATTTCTTGAGCATCGTGGCTGTATCACTTATTCTTGCAACAGATTGCTGGAGTAGCGGCCATTCCGAATTGTAAGACACCATTTCCATTGCTCCCTGTTTCCTGCGCCATGGCTCATCTTTGTGTTCTTCCTTAATTAGGATTTCGAAAGCTTCCCCTCCAGTGTCAACCAAGGCAGTGGTGTTGATTCGGATGGCAGAGGTTGTTAGCAACATCGCCCGGGCATAGCGCATCTCTTTCCGATCCCGGGTCTGATCATCAACCTTCACTACCGATCCCCACTTCGTTACCAACTCAGCAAAGAATGTTTCATCCCAACAGTAGAGAGGAGTGCCTTGGATTCTCACCCAAGCGGGTCGAACCAGTTTCCCATTTAGTAGCTTCCATGGGCGCAGGTTAGTGAGGAACAATGAATTTGCAGTAGCCTCGTCGCTTAGCAGGCGAAGCTTGTCGTCTGGGGTTGATAATTGGATTAACAATTCCCCCCCTCCAGACGAACAGCAGTACCACCTGAGTAGGAGTTTGAACTCAGAATCTGCTCCATTGATTTGGTATCTAGGAATTGTATGGGAGATCCTACCAGACAGGATTCCAACCAGGTGAGATTCTCAGGTTTGGGGGAATACTTGAATGTGTAGTCTGGTGTTTTTGAACTGGATGTATGAGCATTGCGTTTGGAGTGCAGGTTGATCACCCCTGACCTATGTTTTTCCCCTGGTTTTCGCGCAGATTCGGCATAGAGGATACCCGTCCCAATTCGGGCTCCTTTCAATCTTCCAAGCAGCTCCTGAATGTTGGTGCCTTTAACATAGCGGATGAAGCCGTATCGGCGGCCTCCCACGAGCATTCTCGGTGGAGCGTGAACATCCCGGAGGAGAGCAAATTTTTCAAAGAATCGCCAAATCTCTTGAATTGACCAAGCAGGGGGAAGGTTGGACACATAAACGGATTTCGAGTTGTTTCGAATCCATTCAATGGCAGGAGATAACTTCCTAGTAGTCCTGCTGTCTTCCGCCACTCTGTGTCTTTCCACCGTCGTCCAGGGCTGAGAACAAGCGGGGGAAGGGTCCGGCGCCGGAGGTGGCTCCGGTGGAGTTGAGAGCATAACGCAGACAGTTTGGCGTTTAAAACTGCCCACGGAATCGAATTTGTTAATTATATCCTCTAATTTGATCCTATTATAGAAATAATAACTACACCTCTTATTGTTTATTTTTATTCATCTTTTTTAATTACAATTTTGATTGTGGTTGTTATCAAAATTCAGTAATGAAGCCAACTACCCTTGAGTCACTCTTCCGTCCAATTTTCGACCATCTACTTCATAGAAGGAGAAACACTAATCGGTCAAAAAAAATTAGACGAACTTTCCTACCCATCTATTAACCCTTATAAATTTCTATATGGAAAGCCTATTCAATTTAATTCGTCATCACTAATTACCTAAAAACAAAAAATTGAATTCTTGTTGAAAATCTGCTCTAAAGTTTCACCATTCAACTTCCTTTGTGAATTTATTGAATGATGTCCTTTGAAATTGTACCTAGCCAACTCTAGTTACTAGACCCATTTATAAGTAAGGATGTTCAAAATACTCGAATTCGATAAGTATACCTAAACACCCGCCTGAACCCGAACCAATAATCAACTATTTTTGGATATTAAACTCATACTCAAAAAATTTCAAACTGTCAAGAATTCAAGTATAGTATTCAACTATTTTCGGATATATGATACCTGATATATCTGACATCATGCATCATATATACAAGATAGGGCAATCTTTGTGTGTACAATCTTCGCGTGTACAACTCATGTACAATTTATGTGTGACACTATCCGTTGTCGAAATTTGACGCACCATTGGAAAGTTTATACATTGTAGATGAAAATCCCCATGCTTTGGTCCGGTTTCCGGTGACGAAGTCGCCGAAAATTTCTAAAACTCTATTTAGGACTACTTAACCCAAGGGAGAAATGTGAAACTAAATTAAACGGTGATAAAGTCGTCGAAACCGGACCAAAGCATGAGAATTTTCATCTACAATGTAT